>CM055351.1:956180-992311 GCA_029228515.1 Populus alba x Populus x berolinensis | reverse complement strand
TTGCCGAAATTCAGTTGCCTTTGAATTTGTGGTGAGCCGCTCCTGAGCAAGTATGGCTGGTCTGCTTACTTGTTCTATCATCAGAACGTTCGTTTTCCAGTAAAGCAATACAAAGGCAGATAAATGCTTTGACTCGGTGAGTGCGTCAGGACCATATGCCGACTGCTCGAAGTCGGCCGGTTGTCCGAAATTCAGTTGCCTTTGAATTTTCGGTCGAATCCCAAATTCTTGAGCAGTGTATGCTATCTTCTAGCAATGTTCTACATAGGGGCAGACTTGCATATCGCGGTCAAACGGAAATGAAAACGCTTATACATAGTCGGGTGAATTTCGGCTGGGTCATTCCGACTAATCGATGCCCCGGTTAGCTCCGGCCGTATGCCGAAATTCTATTGCCTTTGAATTTCGCGGGCTGGATACCGTCTTGAGCATGTATGACATTCTGGCTACTTGTTCTATATCAGTTAGCTTCCTTCCGCTAAGACAGTGCGAAACGCTTTGACTCGGTGTGTTTACGCGGCATTCCAACTTCGATGCCACCGTTGCCGAAATTCAGTTGCCTTTGAATTTCGGGTGATCCCTCTTGAGCATGTATGCTTCTGCTACTTGTTCTACATCAGACTTTTCTTCCGCAAACGGCGAAACGCTTTGACTCGTGAGTTTCGCGGCATTCCGACTTCGTTGCCACCGTTGTCGAAATTCAGTTGCCTTTGAATTCCGGGTGATCCCTCTCGAGCATGTATGCTTCTTCTACTTGTTCTACATCAGACTTCCTTTCGCAAACGGCGAAACGCTTTGACTCAGTGAGTTTCGCGGCATTCCGACTTCGATGCCCCGGTTGCCGAAAATATTTGCCTTTGAATTTCGGGTGAATCCCTCTTGAGCATGTATACTTCTGCTACTTGTTCTACATCAGACTTCCTTCCACAAACGGCGAAACGCTTTGACATGGTGAGTTTCGCCGCATTCCGACTTCGATGCCCCGGTTGCCGAAATTAAGTTGCCTTTGAATTTCGGTGATCCCTCTTGAGCATGTATACCTTCTGCTACTTGTTCAACATCAGACTTCCTTCCGCAAACGGCGAAATGCTTTGACTCGGTGAGTTTCGCGGCATTCCGACTTCGATGCCCCGGTTGCCGAAATTCAGTTGCCTTTGAATTGCGGGTGATCCCTCTTGAAGCATGTATGCTTCTGCTACTTGTTCTACATCAGACTTTCTTCCGGCAAACGCGAAACGCTTTGCCTCGGTGAGTTTCGCGGCATTCCGACTTCGATGCCCCGGTTGCCGAAATTCATTTGCCTTTGAATTTCGGGTGATCCCTCTTTAGCATGTATGCTTCTGCTACTTGTTCTACATCAGACTTCCTTCCGCAAACGGCGAAACGCTTTGACTCGGTGAGTTTCGCGCATTCCGACTTCGATGCCCCGGTTGCCGAAATTCAGTTGCCTTTGAATTTCAGTGTCATCCCTCTTGAGCATGTATGCTTCAGCTACTTGTTCTACATCAGACTTCCTTCCGCAAACGCGAACGCCTTTGACTCGGTGAGTTTCGCGGCATTCCGACTTCGATGCCCCGGTTGCCGAAATTCAGTTGCCTTTGAATTTCGGGTGATCCCTCTTGAGCATGTATGCTTCTGCTACTTGTTCTACATCAGACTTCTTCCGCAAACGTCCGAAACGCTTTGACTCCGTGAGTTTCGCGGCAATTTCGACTTTCGATGCCCCGGTTGCCGAAATTCAGTTGCCTTTGAATTTCGGGTGATCCCTCTTGAGCATGTATGCTTCTGCAACTTTTCTACATCAGAATTTCTTCCGCAAACGGCGAAACGCTTTGACTTGGTTAATTTCTCGGCATTCCGAATTCGATGCCGCGGTTGCCGAAATTCAGTTGCCTTTGAAATTCGGGTGAGCCCTCTTGAGCATGTATGCTTCTGCTACTTGTTCTACATCAGACATCTTCCGCAAACGGCGAAACGCTTTAACTCGTTGAGTTTAGAGGCATTCCGCCTTCGATGCCCCGGTTGCCGATATTCAGTTGCCTTTGAATTTCGGATGATCCCTCTTGAGCATGTATGCTTCTGCTACTTGTTCTACATCAGACATCTTCCGCAAACGGCGAAACGCTTTGCCTCGGTGAGTTTCGCCGGCATTCCGACTTCGATGCCCGGTTTGCCGAAATTCAGTTGCCTTTGAATTTCGGGTGATCCCTCTTGAGCATGTATGCTTCTGCTACTTGTTCTACATCAGACTTCTTCCGCAAAACGGCGACAAAACGCTTTGACTCGGTGAGTTTCGCGGCATTCCGACTTCATGCCATCCCTGGTTGCCGAAATTCAGTTGCCTTTGAATTTCGGGTGATCCCTCTTGAGGCATGTATGCTTCTGCTACTTGTGTTCTACATCAACTTCCTTCCGCAAACGGCGAAACGCTTTGACTCGGTGAGTTTCGCGGCATTTCGACTTCGATGCCCGGTTGCCGAAATTCAGTTGCCTTTGAATTTCGGGTGATCCCTCTTGAGCATGTATGCTTCTGCTACTTGTTTCTACATCAGACTTCCTTCCGCAAACGGCGAAACGCTTTGACTCAGTGAGTTTCGCGGCATTCCGACTTCGATGCCCCGATTGCCGAAATTCAGTTGCCTTTGAATTTCGGGTGATCCCTCTTGAGCATGTATGCTTCTGCTACTTGTTCTACATCAGCCTTTCTTCCGCAAACGGCGAAACGCTTTTGACTCTGTGAGTTTCGCGGCATTCCGCCTTCGATGCCCCGGTTGCCGAAATTCAGTTGCCTTGGAATTTCGGGTGATCCCTCTTGAGCTTGTATGATTCTTCTACTTTTTCTACATGAGACTTTCTTCCGAAATGGCGAAACGCTTTGACTCGTTGAGTTTCGCGGCATTCCGACTTCGATTCCCCGGTTGCCGAAATTCAATTGCCTTTGAATTTCGGGAGATCCCTCTTGAGCATGGATGCTTCTGCTACTTGTTCTACTTGAGACTTCTTCCGCAAACAGCGAAACGCTTTGACTCGGTGAGTTTCGCGGCACTACGCCTTCGATGCCCCGGTTGCCGAAATTCAGTTGCCTTTGAATTTCGGGTGATCCCTCTTGAGCATGTATGCTTCTGCTACTTGTTCTACATCATACTTCCTTCCGCATACTGCGAAACGCTTTGACTCGGTGAGTTTCGCGGCATTCCGACTTCGATGTCCCGGTTGCCCAAATTCAGTTGCCTTTCAATTTCGGGTGATCCCTCTTGAGCATGTATGCTTTTGCTACTTGTTCTACATCATACTTCCTTCCGCAAACTGCGAAACGCTTTGACTCGGTGAGTTTCGCGGCATTCCGACTTCGATGCCCCGGTTGCCGAAATTCAGTTGCCTTTGAATTTCGGGTGATCCCTCTTGAGCAAGTAATGCTTCTGCTACTTGTTCTACATCATACTTCCTTCCGCAAACTGCGAAACGCTTTGACTCGGTGAGTTTCGCGGCATTCCGACTTCGATGCCCCGGTTGCCGAAATTCAGTTGCCTTTGAATTTCGGGTGATCCCTCTTCAGCATGTATACTTCTGCTACGTGTTCTAGATGAGACTTCCTTCCGCAAACGGCGAAACGCTTTGACTCGGTGAGTTTCGCGGCATTCCGACTTCGATGCCCCGGTTGCCGAAATTCAGTTGCCTTTGAATTTCGGGTGATCCCTCTTGAGCATGTATGCTTCTGCTACTTGTTCTACATGAGACTTCTTCCGCAAACGGCCAAACGCTTTAACTCGGTGAGTTTCGCGGCATTCCGACTTCGATGCCCCAGTTGCCGAAATTGAGTTGCCTTTGAATTTCGGGTGATCCCTATTGAGCATGTATGTTTCTGCTACTTGTTCTACATGAGACTTTCTTCCGCAAACGGCGAAACGCTTTGACTCGGTGAGTTTCGCGGCATTTCCGACTTCGATGCCCCGTAGTTGCCGAACATTCAGTATGCCTTTGAATTTTCGGGTGACATCCTCTTGAGCATGTATGCTTCTGCTACTTGTTCTACATCGGACACTTTCTTGCCCGCAAACGGCGAAACGCTTTGACTCGGTGAGTTTCGAGGCATTCCGACTTCGGATCCCCCGGTTGCCGAAATTCAGCTTGCCTTTGAATTTCGGGTTGAGCCCTCTTGAGCATGTATGCTCTTCTGCTACTTGTTCTACATCGGACTTTCTTCCGCACGGACACGTCGAATTGCTCCTTTTGACTCGGTGAGATTTTCCCGCGTGCATTCCGCCCTTCGATGCCCCGGTTTCCGTAATATTCAGTTTGCCTTTGAATTTTCCGGATGTGTTCCCTCTTGAGCATTGTTTGCTTCTGCTACTTGTTCTACATCGGACTTTCTTCCGCAAAACGGCGAAACGCTTTGCACGTCGGTATGAGTTTCCGCGGTCATTACCGACATTCGATGCCCACGGTTGCTGAAATTAAGTTGCCTTTGAATTTCGGGTGATCCCTCTTGAGCATGTAATGGCTTCTTTGCTACTTTGTTCTACCATTCGGACTTCTTCTCGCAAACGGCGAAACGCTTTCCCACTCGGTGAGTTTCGCCGGGCATTCCGACTTTCGATGCCCCGGTTGCCAAAATTCAGTTGCCATCTTGAATTTCTGTGTGATCCCTCTTGAGCATGTTATGCTTCTGCGTACTTGTTCTACATCAAGACTTTCTTCCGCAAAACGTGAAACGCTTTGACATCGTTGAGTTTCGGTGGCATTCCTGACCCTTCGATGCCCCCCGGTTGACCTCCGAAATTCAACTTGCCTTTGAATTGTCGGGTGATCCCGCTTGAGCATGTATAGTCTTCTGCTACTTGTTCTACAATCGGACTTTTTTCTGTCCGCAAATGGCCCGAAACGCTTTGACTCGGTGGAGTTTCGCTGGCAATTCCGGACTTCGATGCCCCGCGTTGCCGAAATTCAGTTGCTCTTTGCAATTATCGGGTGATTCCTCTCCTTGAGCATGTATGCTTCTGCTGACTTGTTCTCACATCTATACTTTTCTTACCGCAAAACCGGCGAATACGCTTTGAACTCGGTGAGTTTCGCAGCAATTTCCGACTTCGATGCCCCGGTCTGCCGAAATTCAGTTGCCTGTTGAATTTCGGGTGATCCGCTCGTTGAGCTATGTATGCTTCTGCTACTTGTTCTACATCATTACTTTCTTCTTTCACCGCAAACGGCGAAACGCTTTGACTCGGTGAGTTTCGCGGCTATTCCGACCCTTTTGATGTGCCCCGGTTGCAGAAATTCAGAGTTGCCTTTGAATTTTTCCGGGTGATCCCTCTTGAGCATGTAGTGCTCTTGCTTACTTAGTTTTCTACATGATACGTTTCGTATCTTCCGCAAATGGCGAAACCGGCTTTCACTCGGTGAGTTTCGCGGCATTCCGACTTCGATGCCCCGGTTTGCCGAAATTCAGTTGCCTTTGAATATTCGGGTGATCCCTCTTGAGCATGTTTTTAATGGGCCTTTCTGCTACCTTGGCTTCTACATCATACTTTCTTCCGCAAATGGCGGCAACGCTTTGGACTCGGTGAGTTTTCCGCGGTCATTCGACCTTCCACTGCCCCGGGTTGCCTCGAAATTCATTCTGTGCCTTTGCCCCAATTGTTTTCGGGGTGATCCCTGATCTTAAGCTTGTATGCTTCTGCTACTTGTTCTACATCGAACTTTCTATCCAGCGCCCAAACGGCGAAAACCGGCTTTTGACTCGGTGAGTTTCGCATGGCATTCTCGACTTCGATGTCCCCGTGTTAGCCTGAAATTTCAGATCTGGCCAATTTGAATTTCCGGTGTTCCCTCTTGAGCATGTATGCTTCTGCTACTTGTTCTCACTCATCAGTACTTTCTTCCGCTTAAAAATACGGCGAAAGTGCTTGTATGGTGACTCGGTGAGTTTCTGCTGCATTCGGACTTTCGATGCGTCGGTTGCCGAAATTCCTGTGTGCCGTTTTGAATTTCGGCGTGTGATCCCTACTTGAGGCAGTTGTTGGCTTCTAGCTGACTTGTTTCTGGCATCAGATCTTATACTTCCGCAAACGGCAGCAGAAACGTTTCTTTGAATCGGTAGAGAGTTTCTGCGGCACTTTAACCGACTTCGATGCCCAATCGAGATGTCCGATATAATTCAGTTCCCTTTGATTAGACGAGAGGTGATCCCTCTTGAGCCATGTATGCTATCTGCTACTTGTTCTACATCATACTTTCTTACGCAAACGGCGAAACGTTTTGACTCAGTGAGTTTCGCTGGGCATTCCGACTTCGATGCATACGGTTGCCCAAATTTCATTTGCCTTTGCATTTCGGGTGATCCCTCTTGAGCATGTATGCTTCTGCTTACTGCTTCTACATCTTACACTTTCTTTCCGCAAAACGAGCGAAACAGCATTGGCGACTCGGTGGAGTTTTGCGGATATTCCGACTTCGATGCCAATCGCGTTGCTACGAAATTCAATTGCCTATTGCATGTCGATCGTGATATCTATCTCGCTTGAGACATGTATGCGTAAATAAGCTACTTATCGAGCTTCAACATCACATAGACTTTATTGTACAGCAAACGGCACGAAAACGCTCTTCACTCGGTGAGATCATTTTGCAAGGCACTCATTCCGACTTCGATGCGGGTTTCCGAAATTCCGATTGCCTTTGAATTTCGGGGAGATCCCTCTTGAGCAATGATATGATTGTTCTAGCTACTTGTTCTACATATCCTTTCTTCCGCAAGACGGCGAAACGCTTTGACTCGGACGGTTCTGCAGCATTCATAGATATATTCGACTTAGATGCCCCGGTTGCCGAGAATTATCACTTGCTCTTTGCATTTTCGGGTGTGATCCCTCTTGAGCATGTATGCTTCTGTTATTAGTTCTACATCATACTTTCTTACGCAAACGGCGAACACGACTTGGACTCGGTGAGTTTCGCAACATTCTAACTTTGATGCGGCCGCGCTTGCCAGAAATTCAGTATGCCTTTGAATTTTAAGGAAGTGATCCCTATATTGGCGCATGAGATGCTACTACTCGCTACTTGTTCTTGCATGTTACAGTGCATTGATAAACGGACGAAACGATTGAGACTTGATGAAGTTTCTAGAGAGCCAATTCCACACACTCTCATCACCCCCAGACTACGATGTCCCCATAGGAGAGCCTGAAACTATTCAGTTAGACTATTCGAATTTTCGGATGAATCCCTCTTGAGCATAGATATGCTATTCTAGCTACTTAGTTCTACATCATCCTGATTCATTGTCGCAGACGAGACCGGCGAAAGGCTTTTTGACTTCGGTGAGTTTCGCGGCTCTTTACCTGACGCTTTGATGCCCATGTTGCCCAAATTCAATTGCCTTTGCATTTCGGGTGATCCCTCTTGAGCATGTATGCTTCTGCTACTTGTTCTACATCAGACTTTCTTCCGCAAACGGCGAAACGCTTTGACTCGGTGAGTTTCGCGGCATTCCGACTTCGATGCCCCGGTTGCCGAAATTCAATTGCCTTTGAATTTCGGGTGATCCCTCTTGAGCATGTATGCTTCTGCTACTTGTTCTACATCAGACTTCTTCCGCAAACGGCGAAACGCTTTGACTCGGTGAGTTTCGCGGCATTCCGACTTCGATGCCCCGGTTGCCGAAATTCAGTTGCCTTTGAATTTCGGGTGATCCCTCTTGAGCATGTATGCTTCTGCTACTTGTTCTACATCAGACTTCTTCCGCAAACGGCGAAACGCTTTGACTCGGTGAGTTTCGCGGCATTCCGACTTCGATGCCCCGGTTGCCGAAATTCAGTTGCCTTTGAATTTCGGGTGATCCCTCTTGAGCATGTATGCTTCTGCTACTTGTTCTACATCACACTTCTTCCGCAAACGGCGAAACGCTTTGACTCGGTGAGTTTCGCGGCATTCCGACTTCGATGCCCCGGTTGCCGAAATTCAGTTGCCTTTGAATTTCGGGTGATCCCTCTTGAGCATGTATGCTTCTGCTACTTGTTCTACATCACACTTCCTTCCGCAAACGGCGAAACGCTTTGACTCGGTGAGTTTCGCGGCATTCCGACTTCGATGCCCCGGTTGCCGAAATTCAGTTGCCTTTGAATTTCGGGTGATCCCTCTTGAGCATGTATGCTTCTGCTACTTGTTCTACATCAGACTTCTTCCGCAAACGGCGAAACGCTTTGACTCGGTGAGTTTCGCGGCATTCCGACTTCGATGCCCCGGTTGCCGAAATTCAGTTGCCTTTGAATTTCGGGTGATCCCTCTTGAGCATGTATGCTTCTGCTACTTGTTCTACATCAGACTTCTTCCGCAAACGGCGAAACGCTTTGACTCGGTGAGTTTCGCGGCATTCCGACTTCGATGCCCCGGTTGCCGAAATTCAGTTGCCTTTGAATTTCGGGTGATCCCTCTTGAGCATGTATGCTTCTGCTACTTGTTCTACATCACTTCTTCCGCAAACGGCGAAACGCTTTGACTCGGTGAGTTTCGCGGCATTCCGACTTCGATGCCCCGGTTGCCGAAATTCAGTTGCCTTTGAATTTCGGGTGATCCCTCTTGAGCATGTATGCTTCTGCTACTTGTTCTACATCAGACTTCCTTCCGCAAACGGCGAAACGCTTTGACTCGGTGAGTTTCGCGGCATTCCGACTTCGATGCCCCGGTTGCCGAAATTCAGTTGCCTTTGAATTTCGGGTGATCCCTCTTGAGCATGTATGCTTCTGCTACTTGTTCTACATCACACTTCTTCCGCAAACGGCGAAACGCTTTGACTCGGTGAGTTTCGCGGCATTCCGACTTCGATGCCCCGGTTGCCGAAATTCAGTTGCCTTTGAATTTCGGGTGATCCCTCTTGAGCATGTATGCTTCTGCTACTTGTTCTACATCACACTTCTTCCGCAAACGGCGAAACGCTTTGACTCGGTGAGTTTCGCGGCATTCCGACTTCGATGCCCCGGTTGCCGAAATTCAGTTGCCTTTGAATTTCGGGTGATCCCTCTTGAGCATGTATGCTTCTGCTACTTGTTCTACATCACACTTCTTCCGCAAACGGCGAAACGCTTTGACTCGGTGAGTTTCGCGGCATTCCGACTTCGATGCCCCGGTTGCCGAAATTCAGTTGCCTTTGAATTTCGGGTGATCCCTCTTGAGCATGTATGCTTCTGCTACTTGTTCTACATCACACTTCTTCCGCAAACGGCGAAACGCTTTGACTCGGTGAGTTTCGCGGCATTCCGACTTCGATGCCCGGTTGCCGAAATTCAGTTGCCTTTGAATTTCGGGTGATCCCTCTTGAGCATGTATGCTTCTGCTACTTGTTCTACATCAGACTTCTTCCGCAAACGGCGAAACGCTTTGACTCGGTGAGTTTCGCGGCATTCCGACTTCGATGCCCCGGTTGCCGAAATTCAGTTGCCTTTGAATTTCGGGTGATCCCTCTTGAGCATGTATGCTTCTGCTACTTGTTCTACATCACACTTCTTCCGCAAACGGCGAAACGCTTTGACTCGGTGAGTTTCGCGGCATTCCGACTTCGATGCCCCGGTTGCCGAAATTCAGTTGCCTTTGAATTTCGGGTGATCCCTCTTGAGCATGTATGCTTCTGCTACTTGTTCTACATCACACTTCTTCCGCAAACGGCGAAACGCTTTGACTCGGTGAGTTTCGCGGCATTCCGACTTCGATGCCCCGGTTGCCGAAATTCAGTTGCCTTTGAATTTCGGGTGATCCCTCTTGAGCATGTATGCTTCTGCTACTTGTTCTACATCACACTTCTTCCGCAAACGGCGAAACGCTTTGACTCGGTGAGTTTCGCGGCATTCCGACTTCGATGCCCCGGTTGCCGAAATTCAGTTGCCTTTGAATTTCGGGTGATCCCTCTTGAGCATGTATGCTTCTGCTACTTGTTCTACATCAGACTTCTTCCGCAAACGGCGAAACGCTTTGACTCGGTGAGTTTCGCGGCATTCCGACTTCGATGCCCCGGTTGCCGAAATTCAGTTGCCTTTGAATTTCGGGTGATCCCTCTTGAGCATGTATGCTTCTGCTACTTGTTCTACATCAGACTTCTTCCGCAAACGGCGAAACGCTTTGACTCGGTGAGTTTCGCGGCATTCCGACTTCGATGCCCCGGTTGCCGAAATTCAGTTGCCTTTGAATTTCGGGTGATCCCTCTTGAGCATGTATGCTTCTGCTACTTGTTCTACATCAGACTTCTTCCGCAAACGGCGAAACGCTTTGACTCGGTGAGTTTCGCGGCATTCCGACTTCGATGCCCCGGTTGCCGAAATTCAGTTGCCTTTGAATTTCGGGTGATCCCTCTTGAGCATGTATGCTTCTGCTACTTGTTCTACATCACACTTCTTCCGCAAACGGCGAAACGCTTTGACTCGGTGAGTTTCGCGGCATTCCGACTTCGATGCCCCGGTTGCCGAAATTCAGTTGCCTTTGAATTTCGGGTGATCCCTCTTGAGCATGTATGCTTCTGCTACTTGTTCTACATCAGACTTCTTCCGCAAACGGCGAAACGCTTTGACTCGGTGAGTTTCGCGGCATTCCGACTTCGATGCCCCGGTTGCCGAAATTCAGTTGCCTTTGAATTTCGGGTGATCCCTCTTGAGCATGTATGCTTCTGCTACTTGTTCTACATCACACTTCTTCCGCAAACGGCGAAACGCTTTGACTCGGTGAGTTTCGCGGCATTCCGACTTCGATGCCCCGGTTGCCGAAATTCAGTTGCCTTTGAATTTCGGGTGATCCCTCTTGAGCATGTATGCTTCTGCTACTTGTTCTACATCACACTTCTTCCGCAAACGGCGAAACGCTTTGACTCGGTGAGTTTCGCGGCATTCCGACTTCGATGCCCCGGTTGCCGAAATTCAGTTGCCTTTGAATTTCGGGTGATCCCTCTTGAGCATGTATGCTTCTGCTACTTGTTCTACATCACACTTCTTCCGCAAACGGCGAAACGCTTTGACTCGGTGAGTTTCGCGGCATTCCGACTTCGATGCCCCGGTTGCCGAAATTCAGTTGCCTTTGAATTTCGGGTGATCCCTCTTGAGCATGTATGCTTCTGCTACTTGTTCTACATCACACTTCTTCCGCAAACGGCGAAACGCTTTGACTCGGTGAGTTTCGCGGCATTCCGACTTCGATGCCCCGGTTGCCGAAATTCAGTTGCCTTTGAATTTCGGGTGATCCCTCTTGAGCATGTATGCTTCTGCTACTTGTTCTACATCACACTTCTTCCGCAAACGGCGAAACGCTTTGACTCGGTGAGTTTCGCGGCATTCCGACTTCGATGCCCCGGTTGCCGAAATTCAGTTGCCTTTGAATTTCGGGTGATCCCTCTTGAGCATGTATGCTTCTGCTACTTGTTCTACATCAGACTTCTTCCGCAAACGGCGAAACGCTTTGACTCGGTGAGTTTCGCGGCATTCCGACTTCGATGCCCCGGTTGCCGAAATTCAGTTGCCTTTGAATTTCGGGTGATCCCTCTTGAGCATGTATGCTTCTGCTACTTGTTCTACATCACACTTCTTCCGCAAACGGCGAAACGCTTTGACTCGGTGAGTTTCGCGGCATTCCGACTTCGATGCCCCGGTTGCCGAAATTCAGTTGCCTTTGAATTTCGGGTGATCCCTCTTGAGCATGTATGCTTCTGCTACTTGTTCTACATCACACTTCTTCCGCAAACGGCGAAACGCTTTGACTCGGTGAGTTTCGCGGCATTCCGACTTCGATGCCCCGGTTGCCGAAATTCAGTTGCCTTTGAATTTCGGGTGATCCCTCTTGAGCATGTATGCTTCTGCTACTTGTTCTACATCACACTTCCTTCCGCAAACGGCGAAACGCTTTGACTCGGTGAGTTTCGCGGCATTCCGACTTCGATGCCCCGGTTGCCGAAATTCAGTTGCCTTTGAATTTCGGGTGATCCCTCTTGAGCATGTATGCTTCTGCTACTTGTTCTACATCACACTTCTTCCGCAAACGGCGAAACGCTTTGACTCGGTGAGTTTCGCGGCATTCCGACTTCGATGCCCCGGTTGCCGAAATTCAGTTGCCTTTGAATTTCGGGTGATCCCTCTTGAGCATGTATGCTTCTGCTACTTGTTCTACATCACACTTCTTCCGCAAACGGCGAAACGCTTTGACTCGGTGAGTTTCGCGGCATTCCGACTTCGATGCCCCGGTTGCCGAAATTCAGTTGCCTTTGAATTTCGGGTGATCCCTCTTGAGCATGTATGCTTCTGCTACTTGTTCTACATCACACTTCTTCCGCAAACGGCGAAACGCTTTGACTCGGTGAGTTTCGCGGCATTCCGACTTCGATGCCCCGGTTGCCGAAATTCAGTTGCCTTTGAATTTCGGGTGATCCCTCTTGAGCATGTATGCTTCTGCTACTTGTTCTACATCACACTTCTTCCGCAAACGGCGAAACGCTTTGACTCGGTGAGTTTCGCGGCATTCCGACTTCGATGCCCCGGTTGCCGAAATTCAGTTGCCTTTGAATTTCGGGTGATCCCTCTTGAGCATGTATGCTTCTGCTACTTGTTCTACATCACACTTCTTCCGCAAACGGCGAAACGCTTTGACTCGGTGAGTTTCGCGGCATTCCGACTTCGATGCCCCGGTTGCCGAAATTCAGTTGCCTTTGAATTTCGGGTGATCCCTCTTGAGCATGTATGCTTCTGCTACTTGTTCTACATCACACTTCCTTCCGCAAACGGCGAAACGCTTTGACTCGGTGAGTTTCGCGGCATTCCGACTTCGATGCCCCGGTTGCCGAAATTCAGTTGCCTTTGAATTTCGGGTGATCCCTCTTGAGCATGTATGCTTCTGCTACTTGTTCTACATCACACTTCCTTCCGCAAACGGCGAAACGCTTTGACTCGGTGAGTTTCGCGGCATTCCGACTTCGATGCCCCGGTTGCCGAAATTCAGTTGCCTTTGAATTTCGGGTGATCCCTCTTGAGCATGTATGCTTCTGCTACTTGTTCTACATCACACTTCTTCCGCAAACGGCGAAACGCTTTGACTCGGTGAGTTTCGCGGCATTCCGACTTCGATGCCCCGGTTGCCGAAATTCAGTTGCCTTTGAATTTCGGGTGATCCCTCTTGAGCATGTATGCTTCTGCTACTTGTTCTACATCACACTTCCTTCCGCAAACGGCGAAACGCTTTGACTCGGTGAGTTTCGCGGCATTCCGACTTCGATGCCCCGGTTGCCGAAATTCAGTTGCCTTTGAATTTCGGGTGATCCCTCTTGAGCATGTATGCTTCTGCTACTTGTTCTACATCACACTTCCTTCCGCAAACGGCGAAACGCTTTGACTCGGTGAGTTTCGCGGCATTCCGACTTCGATGCCCCGGTTGCCGAAATTCAGTTGCCTTTGAATTTCGGGTGATCCCTCTTGAGCATGTATGCTTCTGCTACTTGTTCTACATCACACTTCTTCCGCAAACGGCGAAACGCTTTGACTCGGTGAGTTTCGCGGCATTCCGACTTCGATGCCCCGGTTGCCGAAATTCAGTTGCCTTTGAATTTCGGGTGATCCCTCTTGAGCATGTATGCTTCTGCTACTTGTTCTACATCACTTCCTTCCGCAAACGGCGAAACGCTTTGACTCGGTGAGTTTCGCGGCATTCCGACTTCGATGCCCCGGTTGCCGAAATTCAGTTGCCTTTGAATTTCGGGTGATCCCTCTTGAGCATGTATGCTTCTGCTACTTGTTCTACATCACACTTTCTTCCGCAAACGGCGAAACGCTTTGACTCGGTGAGTTTCGCGGCATTCCGACTTCGATGCCCCGGTTGCCGAAATTCAGTTGCCTTTGAATTTCGGGTGATCCCTCTTGAGCATGTATGCTTCTGCTACTTGTTCTACATCACACTTCCTTCCGCAAACGGCGAAACGCTTTGACTCGGTGAGTTTCGCGGCATTCCGACTTCGATGCCCCGGTTGCCGAAATTCAGTTGCCTTTGAATTTCGGGTGATCCCTCTTGAGCATGTATGCTTCTGCTACTTGTTCTACATCACACTTCTTCCGCAAACGGCGAAACGCTTTGACTCGGTGAGTTTCGCGGCATTCCGACTTCGATGCCCCGGTTGCCGAAATTCAGTTGCCTTTGAATTTCGGGTGATCCCTCTTGAGCATGTATGCTTCTGCTACTTGTTCTACATCAGACTTCCTTCCGCAAACGGCGAAACGCTTTGACTCGGTGAGTTTCGCGGCATTCCGACTTCGATGCCCCGGTTGCCGAAATTCAGTTGCCTTTGAATTTCGGGTGATCCCTCTTGAGCATGTATGCTTCTGCTACTTGTTCTACATCACACTTCTTCCGCAAACGGCGAAACGCTTTGACTCGGTGAGTTTCGCGGCATTCCGACTTCGATGCCCCGGTTGCCGAAATTCAGTTGCCTTTGAATTTCGGGTGATCCCTCTTGAGCATGTATGCTTCTGCTACTTGTTCTACATCACACTTCCTTCCGCAAACGGCGAAACGCTTTGACTCGGTGAGTTTCGCGGCATTCCGACTTCGATGCCCCGGTTGCCGAAATTCAGTTGCCTTTGAATTTCGGGTGATCCCTCTTGAGCATGTATGCTTCTGCTACTTGTTCTACATCACACTTCCTTCCGCAAACGGCGAAACGCTTTGACTCGGTGAGTTTCGCGGCATTCCGACTTCGATGCCCCGGTTGCCGAAATTCAGTTGCCTTTGAATTTCGGGTGATCCCTCTTGAGCATGTATGCTTCTGCTACTTGTTCTACATCACACTTCCTTCCGCAAACGGCGAAACGCTTTGACTCGGTGAGTTTCGCGGCATTCCGACTTCGATGCCCCGGTTGCCGAAATTCAGTTGCCTTTGAATTTCGGGTGATCCCTCTTGAGCATGTATGCTTCTGCTACTTGTTCTACATCACACTTCTTCCGCAAACGGCGAAACGCTTTGACTCGGTGAGTTTCGCGGCATTCCGACTTCGATGCCCCGGTTGCCGAAATTCAGTTGCCTTTGAATTTCGGGTGATCCCTCTTGAGCATGTATGCTTCTGCTACTTGTTCTACATCACACTTCCTTCCGCAAACGGCGAAACGCTTTGACTCGGTGAGTTTCGCGGCATTCCGACTTCGATGCCCCGGTTGCCGAAATTCAGTTGCCTTTGAATTTCGGGTGATCCCTCTTGAGCATGTATGCTTCTGCTACTTGTTCTACATCACACTTCTTCCGCAAACGGCGAAACGCTTTGACTCGGTGAGTTTCGCGGCATTCCGACTTCGATGCCCCGGTTGCCGAAATTCAGTTGCCTTTGAATTTCGGGTGATCCCTCTTGAGCATGTATGCTTCTGCTACTTGTTCTACATCACACTTCCTTCCGCAAACGGCGAAACGCTTTGACTCGGTGAGTTTCGCGGCATTCCGACTTCGATGCCCCGGTTGCCGAAATTCAGTTGCCTTTGAATTTCGGGTGATCCCTCTTGAGCATGTATGCTTCTGCTACTTGTTCTACATCACACTTCCTTCCGCAAACGGCGAAACGCTTTGACTCGGTGAGTTTCGCGGCATTCCGACTTCGATGCCCCGGTTGCCGAAATTCAGTTGCCTTTGAATTTCGGGTGATCCCTCTTGAGCATGTATGCTTCTGCTACTTGTTCTACATCAGACTTCTTCCGCAAACGGCGAAACGCTTTGACTCGGTGAGTTTCGCGGCATTCCGACTTCGATGCCCCGGTTGCCGAAATTCAGTTGCCTTTGAATTTCGGGTGATCCCTCTTGAGCATGTATGCTTCTGCTACTTGTTCTACATCAGACTTCCTTCCGCAAACGGCGAAACGCTTTGACTCGGTGAGTTTCGCGGCATTCCGACTTCGATGCCCCGGTTGCCGAAATTCAGTTGCCTTTGAATTTCGGGTGATCCCTCTTGAGCATGTATGCTTCTGCTACTTGTTCTACATCACACTTCCTTCCGCAAACGGCGAAACGCTTTGACTCGGTGAGTTTCGCGGCATTCCGACTTCGATGCCCCGGTTGCCGAAATTCAGTTGCCTTTGAATTTCGGGTGATCCCTCTTGAGCATGTATGCTTCTGCTACTTGTTCTACATCACACTTCCTTCCGCAAACGGCGAAACGCTTTGACTCGGTGAGTTTCGCGGCATTCCGACTTCGATGCCCCGGTTGCCGAAATTCAGTTGCCTTTGAATTTCGGGTGATCCCTCTTGAGCATGTATGCTTCTGCTACTTGTTCTACATCAGACTTCTTCCGCAAACGGCGAAACGCTTTGACTCGGTGAGTTTCGCGGCATTCCGACTTCGATGCCCCGGTTGCCGAAATTCAGTTGCCTTTGAATTTCGGGTGATCCCTCTTGAGCATGTATGCTTCTGCTACTTGTTCTACATCAGACTTCCTTCCGCAAACGGCGAAACGCTTTGACTCGGTGAGTTTCGCGGCATTCCGACTTCGATGCCCCGGTTGCCGAAATTCAGTTGCCTTTGAATTTCGGGTGATCCCTCTTGAGCATGTATGCTTCTGCTACTTGTTCTACATCACACTTCCTTCCGCAAACGGCGAAACGCTTTGACTCGGTGAGTTTCGCGGCATTCCGACTTCGATGCCCCGGTTGCCGAAATTCAGTTGCCTTTGAATTTCGGGTGATCCCTCTTGAGCATGTATGCTTCTGCTACTTGTTCTACATCAGACTTCCTTCCGCAAACGGCGAAACGCTTTGACTCGGTGAGTTTCGCGGCATTCCGACTTCGATGCCCCGGTTGCCGAAATTCAGTTGCCTTTGAATTTCGGGTGATCCCTCTTGAGCATGTATGCTTCTGCTACTTGTTCTACATCACACTTCTTCCGCAAACGGCGAAACGCTTTGACTCGGTGAGTTTCGCGGCATTCCGACTTCGATGCCCCGGTTGCCGAAATTCAGTTGCCTTTGAATTTCGGGTGATCCCTCTTGAGCATGTATGCTTCTGCTACTTGTTCTACATCACACTTCCTTCCGCAAACGGCGAAACGCTTTGACTCGGTGAGTTTCGCGGCATTCCGACTTCGATGCCCCGGTTGCCGAAATTCAGTTGCCTTTGAATTTCGGGTGATCCCTCTTGAGCATGTATGCTTCTGCTACTTGTTCTACATCACACTTCCTTCCGCAAACGGCGAAACGCTTTGACTCGGTGAGTTTCGCGGCATTCCGACTTCGATGCCCCGGTTGCCGAAATTCAGTTGCCTTTGAATTTCGGGTGATCCCTCTTGAGCATGTATGCTTCTGCTACTTGTTCTACATCACACTTCTTCCGCAAACGGCGAAACGCTTTGACTCGGTGAGTTTCGCGGCATTCCGACTTCGATGCCCCGGTTGCCGAAATTCAGTTGCCTTTGAATTTCGGGTGATCCCTCTTGAGCATGTATGCTTCTGCTACTTGTTCTACATCACACTTCCTTCCGCAAACGGCGAAACGCTTTGACTCGGTGAGTTTCGCGGCATTCCGACTTCGATGCCCCGGTTGCCGAAATTCAGTTGCCTTTGAATTTCGGGTGATCCCTCTTGAGCATGTATGCTTCTGCTACTTGTTCTACATCACACTTCTTCCGCAAACGGCGAAACGCTTTGACTCGGTGAGTTTCGCGGCATTCCGACTTCGATGCCCCGGTTGCCGAAATTCAGTTGCCTTTGAATTTCGGGTGATCCCTCTTGAGCATGTATGCTTCTGCTACTTGTTCTACATCACACTTCTTCCGCAAACGGCGAAACGCTTTGACTCGGTGAGTTTCGCGGCATTCCGACTTCGATGCCCCGGTTGCCGAAATTCAGTTGCCTTTGAATTTCGGGTGATCCCTCTTGAGCATGTATGCTTCTGCTACTTGTTCTACATCACACTTCTTCCGCAAACGGCGAAACGCTTTGACTCGGTGAGTTTCGCGGCATTCCGACTTCGATGCCCCGGTTGCCGAAATTCAGTTGCCTTTGAATTTCGGGTGATCCCTCTTGAGCATGTATGCTTCTGCTACTTGTTCTACATCACACTTCTTCCGCAAACGGCGAAACGCTTTGACTCGGTGAGTTTCGCGGCATTCCGACTTCGATGCCCCGGTTGCCGAAATTCAGTTGCCTTTGAATTTCGGGTGATCCCTCTTGAGCATGTATGCTTCTGCTACTTGTTCTACATCACACTTCCTTCCGCAAACGGCGAAACGCTTTGACTCGGTGAGTTTCGCGGCATTCCGACTTCGATGCCCCGGTTGCCGAAATTCAGTTGCCTTTGAATTTCGGGTGATCCCTCTTGAGCATGTATGCTTCTGCTACTTGTTCTACATCAGACTTCCTTCCGCAAACGGCGAAACGCTTTGACTCGGTGAGTTTCGCGGCATTCCGACTTCGATGCCCCGGTTGCCGAAATTCAGTTGCCTTTGAATTTCGGGTGATCCCTCTTGAGCATGTATGCTTCTGCTACTTGTTCTACATCAGACTTCTTCCGCAAACGGCGAAACGCTTTGACTCGGTGAGTTTCGCGGCATTCCGACTTCGATGCCCGGTTGCCGAAATTCAGTTGCCTTTGAATTTCGGGTGATCCCTCTTGAGCATGTATGCTTCTGCTACTTGTTCTACATCAGACTTCTTCCGCAAACGGCGAAACGCTTTGACTCGGTGAGTTTCGCGGCATTCCGACTTCGATGCCCCGGTTGCCGAAATTCAGTTGCCTTTGAATTTCGGGTGATCCCTCTTGAGCATGTATGCTTCTGCTACTTGTTCTACATCACACTTTCTTCCGCAAACGGCGAAACGCTTTGACTCGGTGAGTTTCGCGGCATTCCGACTTCGATGCCCCGGTTGCCGAAATTCAGTTGCCTTTGAATTTCGGGTGATCCCTCTTGAGCATGTATGCTTCTGCTACTTGTTCTACATCAGACTTCTTCCGCAAACGGCGAAACGCTTTGACTCGGTGAGTTTCGCGGCATTCCGACTTCGATGCCCCGGTTGCCGAAATTCAGTTGCCTTTGAATTTCGGGTGATCCCTCTTGAGCATGTATGCTTCTGCTACTTGTTCTACATCAGACTTCTTCCGCAAACGGCGAAACGCTTTGACTCGGTGAGTTTCGCGGCATTCCGACTTCGATGCCCCGGTTGCCGAAATTCAGTTGCCTTTGAATTTCGGGTGATCCCTCTTGAGCATGTATGCTTCTGCTACTTGTTCTACATCACACTTCCTTCCGCAAACGGCGAAACGCTTTGACTCGGTGAGTTTCGCGGCATTCCGACTTCGATGCCCCGGTTGCCGAAATTCAGTTGCCTTTGAATTTCGGGTGATCCCTCTTGAGCATGTATGCTTCTGCTACTTGTTCTACATCACACTTCTTCCGCAAACGGCGAAACGCTTTGACTCGGTGAGTTTCGCGGCATTCCGACTTCGATGCCCCGGTTGCCGAAATTCAGTTGCCTTTGAATTTCGGGTGATCCCTCTTGAGCATGTATGCTTCTGCTACTTGTTCTACATCACACTTCCTTCCGCAAACGGCGAAACGCTTTGACTCGGTGAGTTTCGCGGCATTCCGACTTCGATGCCCGGTTGCCGAAATTCAGTTGCCTTTGAATTTCGGGTGATCCCTCTTGAGCATGTATGCTTCTGCTACTTGTTCTACATCACACTTCTTCCGCAAACGGCGAAACGCTTTGACTCGGTGAGTTTCGCGGCATTCCGACTTCGATGCCCCGGTTGCCGAAATTCAGTTGCCTTTGAATTTCGGGTGATCCCTCTTGAGCATGTATGCTTCTGCTACTTGTTCTACATCAGACTTCTTCCGCAAACGGCGAAACGCTTTGACTCGGTGAGTTTCGCGGCATTCCGACTTCGATGCCCCGGTTGCCGAAATTCAGTTGCCTTTGAATTTCGGGTGATCCCTCTTGAGCATGTATGCTTCTGCTACTTGTTCTACATCACACTTCTTCCGCAAACGGCGAAACGCTTTGACTCGGTGAGTTTCGCGGCATTCCGACTTCGATGCCCCGGTTGCCGAAATTCAGTTGCCTTTGAATTTCGGGTGATCCCTCTTGAGCATGTATGCTTCTGCTACTTGTTCTACATCACACTTCCTTCCGCAAACGGCGAAACGCTTTGACTCGGTGAGTTTCGCGGCATTCCGACTTCGATGCCCCGGTTGCCGAAATTCAGTTGCCTTTGAATTTCGGGTGATCCCTCTTGAGCATGTATGCTTCTGCTACTTGTTCTACATCACACTTCCTTCCGCAAACGGCGAAACGCTTTGACTCGGTGAGTTTCGCGGCATTCCGACTTCGATGCCCCGGTTGCCGAAATTCAGTTGCCTTTGAATTTCGGGTGATCCCTCTTGAGCATGTATGCTTCTGCTACTTGTTCTACATCACACTTCTTCCGCAAACGGCGAAACGCTTTGACTCGGTGAGTTTCGCGGCATTCCGACTTCGATGCCCCGGTTGCCGAAATTCAGTTGCCTTTGAATTTCGGGTGATCCCTCTTGAGCATGTATGCTTCTGCTACTTGTTCTACATCACACTTCCTTCCGCAAACGGCGAAACGCTTTGACTCGGTGAGTTTCGCGGCATTCCGACTTCGATGCCCCGGTTGCCGAAATTCAGTTGCCTTTGAATTTCGGGTGATCCCTCTTGAGCATGTATGCTTCTGCTACTTGTTCTACATCACACTTCTTCCGCAAACGGCGAAACGCTTTGACTCGGTGAGTTTCGCGGCATTCCGACTTCGATGCCCCGGTTGCCGAAATTCAGTTGCCTTTGAATTTCGGGTGATCCCTCTTGAGCATGTATGCTTCTGCTACTTGTTCTACATCACACTTCTTCCGCAAACGGCGAAACGCTTTGACTCGGTGAGTTTCGCGGCATTCCGACTTCGATGCCCCGGTTGCCGAAATTCAGTTGCCTTTGAATTTCGGGTGATCCCTCTTGAGCATGTATGCTTCTGCTACTTGTTCTACATCAGACTTCTTCCGCAAACGGCGAAACGCTTTGACTCGGTGAGTTTCGCGGCATTCCGACTTCGATGCCCCGGTTGCCGAAATTCAGTTGCCTTTGAATTTCGGGTGATCCCTCTTGAGCATGTATGCTTCTGCTACTTGTTCTACATCAGACTTCCTTCCGCAAACGGCGAAACGCTTTGACTCGGTGAGTTTCGCGGCATTCCGACTTCGATGCCCCGGTTGCCGAAATTCAGTTGCCTTTGAATTTCGGGTGATCCCTCTTGAGCATGTATGCTTCTGCTACTTGTTCTACATCACACTTCTTCCGCAAACGGCGAAACGCTTTGACTCGGTGAGTTTCGCGGCATTCCGACTTCGATGCCCCGGTTGCCGAAATTCAGTTGCCTTTGAATTTCGGGTGATCCCTCTTGAGCATGTATGCTTCTGCTACTTGTTCTACATCAGACTTCCTTCCGCAAACGGCGAAACGCTTTGACTCGGTGAGTTTCGCGGCATTCCGACTTCGATGCCCCGGTTGCCGAAATTCAGTTGCCTTTGAATTTCGGGTGATCCCTCTTGAGCATGTATGCTTCTGCTACTTGTTCTACATCACACTTCCTTCCGCAAACGGCGAAACGCTTTGACTCGGTGAGTTTCGCGGCATTCCGACTTCGATGCCCCGGTTGCCGAAATTCAGTTGCCTTTGAATTTCGGGTGATCCCTCTTGAGCATGTATGCTTCTGCTACTTGTTCTACATCAGACTTCCTTCCGCAAACGGCGAAACGCTTTGACTCGGTGAGTTTCGCGGCATTCCGACTTCGATGCCCCGGTTGCCGAAATTCAGTTGCCTTTGAATTTCGGGTGATCCCTCTTGAGCATGTATGCTTCTGCTACTTGTTCTACATCACACTTCTTCCGCAAACGGCGAAACGCTTTGACTCGGTGAGTTTCGCGGCATTCCGACTTCGATGCCCCGGTTGCCGAAATTCAGTTGCCTTTGAATTTCGGGTGATCCCTCTTGAGCATGTATGCTTCTGCTACTTGTTCTACATCACACTTTCTTCCGCAAACGGCGAAACGCTTTGACTCGGTGAGTTTCGCGGCATTCCGACTTCGATGCCCCGGTTGCCGAAATTCAGTTGCCTTTGAATTTCGGGTGATCCCTCTTGAGCATGTATGCTTCTGCTACTTGTTCTACATCACACTTCCTTCCGCAAACGGCGAAACGCTTTGACTCGGTGAGTTTCGCGGCATTCCGACTTCGATGCCCCGGTTGCCGAAATTCAGTTGCCTTTGAATTTCGGGTGATCCCTCTTGAGCATGTATGCTTCTGCTACTTGTTCTACATCACACTTCCTTCCGCAAACGGCGAAACGCTTTGACTCGGTGAGTTTCGCGGCATTCCGACTTCGATGCCCCGGTTGCCGAAATTCAGTTGCCTTTGAATTTCGGGTGATCCCTCTTGAGCATGTATGCTTCTGCTACTTGTTCTACATCACACTTCTTCCGCAAACGGCGAAACGCTTTGACTCGGTGAGTTTCGCGGCATTCCGACTTCGATGCCCCGGTTGCCGAAATTCAGTTGCCTTTGAATTTCGGGTGATCCCTCTTGAGCATGTATGCTTCTGCTACTTGTTCTACATCACACTTCCTTCCGCAAACGGCGAAACGCTTTGACTCGGTGAGTTTCGCGGCATTCCGACTTCGATGCCCCGGTTGCCGAAATTCAGTTGCCTTTGAATTTCGGGTGATCCCTCTTGAGCATGTATGCTTCTGCTACTTGTTCTACATCACACTTCTTCCGCAAACGGCGAAACGCTTTGACTCGGTGAGTTTCGCGGCATTCCGACTTCGATGCCCCGGTTGCCGAAATTCAGTTGCCTTTGAATTTCGGGTGATCCCTCTTGAGCATGTATGCTTCTGCTACTTGTTCTACATCACACTTCCTTCCGCAAACGGCGAAACGCTTTGACTCGGTGAGTTTCGCGGCATTCCGACTTCGATGCCCCGGTTGCCGAAATTCAGTTGCCTTTGAATTTCGGGTGATCCCTCTTGAGCATGTATGCTTCTGCTACTTGTTCTACATCAGACTTCTTCCGCAAACGGCGAAACGCTTTGACTCGGTGAGTTTCGCGGCATTCCGACTTCGATGCCCCGGTTGCCGAAATTCAGTTGCCTTTGAATTTCGGGTGATCCCTCTTGAGCATGTATGCTTCTGCTACTTGTTCTACATCAGACTTCTTCCGCAAACGGCGAAACGCTTTGACTCGGTGAGTTTCGCGGCATTCCGACTTCGATGCCCCGGTTGCCGAAATTCAGTTGCCTTTGAATTTCGGGTGATCCCTCTTGAGCATGTATGCTTCTGCTACTTGTTCTACATCACACTTCTTCCGCAAACGGCGAAACGCTTTGACTCGGTGAGTTTCGCGGCATTCCGACTTCGATGCCCCGGTTGCCGAAATTCAGTTGCCTTTGAATTTCGGGTGATCCCTCTTGAGCATGTATGCTTCTGCTACTTGTTCTACATCACACTTCTTCCGCAAACGGCGAAACGCTTTGACTCGGTGAGTTTCGCGGCATTCCGACTTCGATGCCCCGGTTGCCGAAATTCAGTTGCCTTTGAATTTCGGGTGATCCCTCTTGAGCATGTATGCTTCTGCTACTTGTTCTACATCACACTTCCTTCCGCAAACGGCGAAACGCTTTGACTCGGTGAGTTTCGCGGCATTCCGACTTCGATGCCCCGGTTGCCGAAATTCAGTTGCCTTTGAATTTCGGGTGATCCCTCTTGAGCATGTATGCTTCTGCTACTTGTTCTACATCACACTTCCTTCCGCAAACGGCGAAACGCTTTGACTCGGTGAGTTTCGCGGCATTCCGACTTCGATGCCCCGGTTGCCGAAATTCAGTTGCCTTTGAATTTCGGGTGATCCCTCTTGAGCATGTATGCTTCTGCTACTTGTTCTACATCACACTTCTTCCGCAAACGGCGAAACGCTTTGACTCGGTGAGTTTCGCGGCATTCCGACTTCGATGCCCCGGTTGCCGAAATTCAGTTGCCTTTGAATTTCGGGTGATCCCTCTTGAGCATGTATGCTTCTGCTACTTGTTCTACATCACACTTCCTTCCGCAAACGGCGAAACGCTTTGACTCGGTGAGTTTCGCGGCATTCCGACTTCGATGCCCCGGTTGCCGAAATTCAGTTGCCTTTGAATTTCGGGTGATCCCTCTTGAGCATGTATGCTTCTGCTACTTGTTCTACATCACACTTCTTCCGCAAACGGCGAAACGCTTTGACTCGGTGAGTTTCGCGGCATTCCGACTTCGATGCCCCGGTTGCCGAAATTCAGTTGCCTTTGAATTTCGGGTGATCCCTCTTGAGCATGTATGCTTCTGCTACTTGTTCTACATCACACTTCCTTCCGCAAACGGCGAAACGCTTTGACTCGGTGAGTTTCGCGGCATTCCGACTTCGATGCCCCGGTTGCCGAAATTCAGTTGCCTTTGAATTTCGGGTGATCCCTCTTGAGCATGTATGCTTCTGCTACTTGTTCTACATCACACTTCTTCCGCAAACGGCGAAACGCTTTGACTCGGTGAGTTTCGCGGCATTCCGACTTCGATGCCCGGTTGCCGAAATTCAGTTGCCTTTGAATTTCGGGTGATCCCTCTTGAGCATGTATGCTTCTGCTACTTGTTCTACATCACACTTCCTTCCGCAAACGGCGAAACGCTTTGACTCGGTGAGTTTCGCGGCATTCCGACTTCGATGCCCCGGTTGCCGAAATTCAGTTGCCTTTGAATTTCGGGTGATCCCTCTTGAGCATGTATGCTTCTGCTACTTGTTCTACATCACACTTCCTTCCGCAAACGGCGAAACGCTTTGACTCGGTGAGTTTCGCGGCATTCCGACTTCGATGCCCCGGTTGCCGAAATTCAGTTGCCTTTGAATTTCGGGTGATCCCTCTTGAGCATGTATGCTTCTGCTACTTGTTCTACATCACACTTCTTCCGCAAACGGCGAAACGCTTTGACTCGGTGAGTTTCGCGGCATTCCGACTTCGATGCCCCGGTTGCCGAAATTCAGTTGCCTTTGAATTTCGGGTGATCCCTCTTGAGCATGTATGCTTCTGCTACTTGTTCTACATCAGACTTCTTCCGCAAACGGCGAAACGCTTTGACTCGGTGAGTTTCGCGGCATTCCGACTTCGATGCCCCGGTTGCCGAAATTCAGTTGCCTTTGAATTTCGGGTGATCCCTCTTGAGCATGTATGCTTCTGCTACTTGTTCTACATCACACTTCTTCCGCAAACGGCGAAACGCTTTGACTCGGTGAGTTTCGCGGCATTCCGACTTCGATGCCCGGTTGCCGAAATTCAGTTGCCTTTGAATTTCGGGTGATCCCTCTTGAGCATGTATGCTTCTGCTACTTGTTCTACATCACACTTCTTCCGCAAACGGCGAAACGCTTTGACTCGGTGAGTTTCGCGGCATTCCGACTTCGATGCCCCGGTTGCCGAAATTCAGTTGCCTTTGAATTTCGGGTGATCCCTCTTGAGCATGTATGCTTCTGCTACTTGTTCTACATCACACTTCTTCCGCAAACGGCGAAACGCTTTGACTCGGTGAGTTTCGCGGCATTCCGACTTCGATGCCCCGGTTGCCGAAATTCAGTTGCCTTTGAATTTCGGGTGATCCCTCTTGAGCATGTATGCTTCTGCTACTTGTTCTACATCACACTTCTTCCGCAAACGGCGAAACGCTTTGACTCGGTGAGTTTCGCGGCATTCCGACTTCGATGCCCCGGTTGCCGAAATTCAGTTGCCTTTGAATTTCGGGTGATCCCTCTTGAGCATGTATGCTTCTGCTACTTGTTCTACATCACACTTCTTCCGCAAACGGCGAAACGCTTTGACTCGGTGAGTTTCGCGGCATTCCGACTTCGATGCCCCGGTTGCCGAAATTCAGTTGCCTTTGAATTTCGGGTGATCCCTCTTGAGCATGTATGCTTCTGCTACTTGTTCTACATCACACTTCTTCCGCAAACGGCGAAACGCTTTGACTCGGTGAGTTTCGCGGCATTCCGACTTCGATGCCCCGGTTGCCGAAATTCAGTTGCCTTTGAATTTCGGGTGATCCCTCTTGAGCATGTATGCTTCTGCTACTTGTTCTACATCACACTTCTTCCGCAAACGGCGAAACGCTTTGACTCGGTGAGTTTCGCGGCATTCCGACTTCGATGCCCCGGTTGCCGAAATTCAGTTGCCTTTGAATTTCGGGTGATCCCTCTTGAGCATGTATGCTTCTGCTACTTGTTCTACATCACACTTCCTTCCGCAAACGGCGAAACGCTTTGACTCGGTGAGTTTCGCGGCATTCCGACTTCGATGCCCCGGTTGCCGAAATTCAGTTGCCTTTGAATTTCGGGTGATCCCTCTTGAGCATGTATGCTTCTGCTACTTGTTCTACATCACACTTCTTCCGCAAACGGCGAAACGCTTTGACTCGGTGAGTTTCGCGGCATTCCGACTTCGATGCCCGGTTGCCGAAATTCAGTTGCCTTTGAATTTCGGGTGATCCCTCTTGAGCATGTATGCTTCTGCTACTTGTTCTACATCACACTTCCTTCCGCAAACGGCGAAACGCTTTGACTCGGTGAGTTTCGCGGCATTCCGACTTCGATGCCCCGGTTGCCGAAATTCAGTTGCCTTTGAATTTCGGGTGATCCCTCTTGAGCATGTATGCTTCTGCTACTTGTTCTACATCACACTTCCTTCCGCAAACGGCGAAACGCTTTGACTCGGTGAGTTTCGCGGCATTCCGACTTCGATGCCCCGGTTGCCGAAATTCAGTTGCCTTTGAATTTCGGGTGATCCCTCTTGAGCATGTATGCTTCTGCTACTTGTTCTACATCACACTTCTTCCGCAAACGGCGAAACGCTTTGACTCGGTGAGTTTCGCGGCATTCCGACTTCGATGCCCCGGTTGCCGAAATTCAGTTGCCTTTGAATTTCGGGTGATCCCTCTTGAGCATGTATGCTTCTGCTACTTGTTCTACATCACACTTTCTTCCGCAAACGGCGAAACGCTTTGACTCGGTGAGTTTCGCGGCATTCCGACTTCGATGCCCCGGTTGCCGAAATTCAGTTGCCTTTGAATTTCGGGTGATCCCTCTTGAGCATGTATGCTTCTGCTACTTGTTCTACATCACACTTCTTCCGCAAACGGCGAAACGCTTTGACTCGGTGAGTTTCGCGGCATTCCGACTTCGATGCCCCGGTTGCCGAAATTCAGTTGCCTTTGAATTTCGGGTGATCCCTCTTGAGCATGTATGCTTCTGCTACTTGTTCTACATCACACTTCCTTCCGCAAACGGCGAAACGCTTTGACTCGGTGAGTTTCGCGGCATTCCGACTTCGATGCCCCGGTTGCCGAAATTCAGTTGCCTTTGAATTTCGGGTGATCCCTCTTGAGCATGTATGCTTCTGCTACTTGTTCTACATCACACTTCCTTCCGCAAACGGCGAAACGCTTTGACTCGGTGAGTTTCGCGGCATTCCGACTTCGATGCCCCGGTTGCCGAAATTCAGTTGCCTTTGAATTTCGGGTGATCCCTCTTGAGCATGTATGCTTCTGCTACTTGTTCTACATCACACTTCTTCCGCAAACGGCGAAACGCTTTGACTCGGTGAGTTTCGCGGCATTCCGACTTCGATGCCCCGGTTGCCGAAATTCAGTTGCCTTTGAATTTCGGGTGATCCCTCTTGAGCATGTATGCTTCTGCTACTTGTTCTACATCACACTTCTTCCGCAAACGGCGAAACGCTTTGACTCGGTGAGTTTCGCGGCATTCCGACTTCGATGCCCGGTTGCCGAAATTCAGTTGCCTTTGAATTTCGGGTGATCCCTCTTGAGCATGTATGCTTCTGCTACTTGTTCTACATCACACTTCTTCCGCAAACGGCGAAACGCTTTGACTCGGTGAGTTTCGCGGCATTCCGACTTCGATGCCCCGGTTGCCGAAATTCAGTTGCCTTTGAATTTCGGGTGATCCCTCTTGAGCATGTATGCTTCTGCTACTTGTTCTACATCACACTTCTTCCGCAAACGGCGAAACGCTTTGACTCGGTGAGTTTCGCGGCATTCCGACTTCGATGCCCCGGTTGCCGAAATTCAGTTGCCTTTGAATTTCGGGTGATCCCTCTTGAGCATGTATGCTTCTGCTACTTGTTCTACATCACACTTCCTTCCGCAAACGGCGAAACGCTTTGACTCGGTGAGTTTCGCGGCATTCCGACTTCGATGCCCCGGTTGCCGAAATTCAGTTGCCTTTGAATTTCGGGTGATCCCTCTTGAGCATGTATGCTTCTGCTACTTGTTCTACATCACACTTCTTCCGCAAACGGCGAAACGCTTTGACTCGGTGAGTTTCGCGGCATTCCGACTTCGATGCCCCGGTTGCCGAAATTCAGTTGCCTTTGAATTTCGGGTGATCCCTCTTGAGCATGTATGCTTCTGCTACTTGTTCTACATCACACTTCTTCCGCAAACGGCGAAACGCTTTGACTCGGTGAGTTTCGCGGCATTCCGACTTCGATGCCCCGGTTGCCGAAATTCAGTTGCCTTTGAATTTCGGGTGATCCCTCTTGAGCATGTATGCTTCTGCTACTTGTTCTACATCACACTTCTTCCGCAAACGGCGAAACGCTTTGACTCGGTGAGTTTCGCGGCATTCCGACTTCGATGCCCGGTTGCCGAAATTCAGTTGCCTTTGAATTTCGGGTGATCCCTCTTGAGCATGTATGCTTCTGCTACTTGTTCTACATCACACTTCTTCCGCAAACGGCGAAACGCTTTGACTCGGTGAGTTTCGCGGCATTCCGACTTCGATGCCCGGTTGCCGAAATTCAGTTGCCTTTGAATTTCGGGTGATCCCTCTTGAGCATGTATGCTTCTGCTACTTGTTCTACATCACACTTCTTCCGCAAACGGCGAAACGCTTTGACTCGGTGAGTTTCGCGGCATTCCGACTTCGATGCCCCGGTTGCCGAAATTCAGTTGCCTTTGAATTTCGGGTGATCCCTCTTGAGCATGTATGCTTCTGCTACTTGTTCTACATCACACTTCCTTCCGCAAACGGGAAACGCTTTGACTCGGTGAGTTTCGCGGCATTCCGACTTCGATGCCCCGGTTGCCGAAATTCAGTTGCCTTTGAATTTCGGGTGATCCCTCTTGAGCATGTATGCTTCTGCTACTTGTTCTACATCACACTTCCTTCCGCAAACGGCGAAACGCTTTGACTCGGTGAGTTTCGCGGCATTCCGACTTCGATGCCCGGTTGCCGAAATTCAGTTGCCTTTGAATTTCGGGTGATCCCTCTTGAGCATGTATGCTTCTGCTACTTGTTCTACATCAACTTCTTCCGCAAACGGCGAAACGCTTTGACTCGGTGAGTTTCGCGGCATTCCGACTTCGATGCCCGGTTGCCGAAATTCAGTTGCCTTTGAATTTCGGGTGATCCCTCTTGAGCATGTATGCTTCTGCTACTTGTTCTACATCACACTTCCTTCCGCAAACGGCGAAACGCTTTGACTCGGTGAGTTTCGCGGCATTCCGACTTCGATGCCCCGGTTGCCGAAATTCAGTTGCCTTTGAATTTCGGGTGATCCCTCTTGAGCATGTATGCTTCTGCTACTTGTTCTACATCAGACTTCCTTCCGCAAACGGCGAAACGCTTTGACTCGGTGAGTTTCGCGGCATTCCGACTTCGATGCCCCGGTTGCCGAAATTCAGTTGCCTTTGAATTTCGGGTGATCCCTCTTGAGCATGTATGCTTCTGCTACTTGTTCTACATCAGACTTCTTCCGCAAACGGCGAAACGCTTTGACTCGGTGAGTTTCGCGGCATTCCGACTTCGATGCCCCGGTTGCCGAAATTCAGTTGCCTTTGAATTTCGGGTGATCCCTCTTGAGCATGTATGCTTCTGCTACTTGTTCTACATCAGACTTCCTTCCGCAAACGGCGAAACACTTTGACTCGGTGAGTTTCGCGGCATTCCGACTTCGATGCCCCGGTTGCCGAAATTCAGTTGCCTTTGAATTTCGGGTGATCCCTCTTGAGCATGTATGCTTCTGCTACTTGTTCTACATCACACTTCCTTCCGCAAACGGCGAAACGCTTTGACTCGCTGAGTTTCGTGGCATTCCGCCTTCGATGCCCCGGTTGCCGAAATTCAGTTGCCTTTGAATTTCGGGTGATCCCTCTTGAGCATGTATGCTTCTGCTACTTGTTCTACATCACACTTCCTTCCGCAAAGGGAAACGCTTTGACTCGGTGAGTTTCGCGGCATTCCGACTTCGATGCCCCGGTTGCCGAAATTCAGTTGCCTTTGAATTTCGGGTGATCCCTCTTGAGCATGTATGCTTCTGCTACTTGTTCTACATCACACTTCTTCCGCAAACGGCGAAACGCTTTGACTCGGTGAGTTTCGCGGCATTCCGACTTCGATGCCCCGGTTGCCGAAATTCAGTTGCCTTTGAATTTCGGGTGATCCCTCTTGAGCATGTATGCTTCTGCTACTTGTTCTACATCACACTTCTTCCGCAAACGGCGAAACGCTTTGACTCGGTGAGTTTCGCGGCATTCCGACTTCGATGCCCCGGTTGCCGAAATTCAGTTGCCTTTGAATTTCGGGTGATCCCTCTTGAGCATGTATGCTTCTGCTACTTGTTCTACATCACACTTCTTCCGCAAACGGCGAAACGCTTTGACTCGGTGAGTTTCGCGGCATTCCGACTTCGATGCCCGGTTGCCGAAATTCAGTTGCCTTTGAATTTCGGGTGATCCCTCTTGAGCATGTATGCTTCTGCTACTTGTTCTACATCACACTTCCTTCCGCAAAGGCGAAACGCTTTGACTCGGTGAGTTTCGCGGCATTCCGACTTCGATGCCCCGGTTGCCGAAATTCAGTTGCCTTTGAATTTCGGGTGATCCCTCTTGAGCATGTATGCTTCTGCTACTTGTTCTACATCACACTTCCTTCCGCAAACAGGAAACGCTTTGACTCGGTGAGTTTCGCGGCATTCCGACTTCGATGCCCGGTTGCCGAAATTCAGTTGCCTTTGAATTTCGGGTGATCCTCTTGAGCATGTATGCTTCTGCTACTTGTTCTACATCACACTTCTTCCGCAAACGGCGAAACGCTTTGACTCGGTGAGTTTCGCGGCATTCCGACTTCGATGCCCGGTTGCCGAAATTCAGTTGCCTTTGAATTTCGGGTGATCCCTCTTGAGCATGTATGCTTCTGCTACTTGTTCTACATCACACTTCCTTCCGCAAACGGCGAAACGCTTTGACTCGGTGAGTTTCGCGGCATTCCGACTTCGATGCCCGGTTGCCGAAATTCAGTTGCCTTTGAATTTCGGGTGATCCCTCTTGAGCATGTATGCTTCTGCTACTTGTTCTACATCACACTTCTTCCGCAAACGGCGAAACGCTTTGACTCGGTGAGTTTCGCGGCATTCCGACTTCGATGCCCGGTTGCCGAAATTCAGTTGCCTTTGAATTTCGGGTGATCCCTCTTGAGCATGTATGCTTCTGCTACTTGTTCTATCAGCACTTCTTCCGCAAACGGCGAAACGCTTTGACTCGGTGAGTTTCGCGGCATTCCGACTTCGATGCCCCGGTTGCCGAAATTCAGTTGCCTTTGAATTTCGGGTGATCCCTCTTGAGCATGTATGCTTCTGCTACTTGTTCTACATCACTTCTTTCGCAAACGGCGAAACGCTTTGACTCGGTGAGTTTCGCGGCATTCCGACTTCGATTCCGGTTGCCGAAATTCAGTTGCCTTTGAATTTCGGGTGATCCCTCTTGAGCATGTATGCTTCTGCTACTTGTTCTACATCTTCTTCCGCAAACGGCGAAACGCTTTGACTCGGTGAGTTTCGCGGCATTCCGACTTCGATGCCCCGGTTGCCGAAATTCAGTTGCCTTTGAATTTCGGGTGATCCCTCTTGAGCATGTATGCTTCTGCTACTTGTTCTACATCAGACTTCCTTCCGCAAACGGCGAAACGCTTTGACTCGGTGAGTTTCGCGGCATTCCGACTTCGATGCCCGGTTGCCGAAATTCAGTTGCCTTTGAATTTCGGGTGATCCCTCTTGAGCATGTATGCTTCTGCTACTTGTTCTACATCAGACTTCCTTCCGCAAACGCGAAACGCTTTGACTCGGTGAGTTTCGCGGCATTCCGACTTCGATGCCCCGGTTGCCGAAATTCAGTTGCCTTTGAATTTCGGGTGATCCCTCTTGAGCATGTATGCTTCTGCTACTTGTTCTACATCACACTTCTTCCGCAAACGGCGAAACGCTTTGACTCGGTGAGTTTCGCGGCATTCCGACTTCGATGCCCGGTTGCCGAAATTCAGTTGCCTTTGAATTTCGGGTGATCCCTCTTGAGCATGTATGCTTCTGCTACTTGTTCTACATCACACTTCCTTCCGCAAACGGCGAAACGCTTTGACTCGGTGAGTTTCGCGGCATTCCGACTTCGATGCCCCGGTTGCCGAAATTCAGTTGCCTTTGAATTTCGGGTGATCCCTCTTGAGCATGTATGCTTCTGCTACTTGTTCTACATCACACTTCTTCCGCAAACGGCGAAACGCTTTGACTCGGTGAGTTTCGCGGCATTCCGACTTCGATGCCCGGTTGCCGAAATTCAGTTGCCTTTGAATTTCGGTGATCCCTCTTGAGCATGTATGCTTCTGCTACTTGTTCTACATCACACTTCTTCCGCAAACGGGAAACGCTTTGACTCGGTGAGTTTCGCGGCATTCCGACTTCGATGCCCGGTTGCCGAAATTCAGTTGCCTTTGAATTTCGGGTGATCCCTCTTGAGCATGTATGCTTCTGCTACTTGTTCTACATCAGACTTCTTCCGCAAACGGCGAAACGCTTTGACTCGGTGAGTTTCGCGGCATTCCGACTTCGATGCCCGGTTGCCGAAATTCAGTTGCCTTTGAATTTCGGGTGATCCCTCTTGAGCATGTATGCTTCTGCTACTTGTTCTACATCAGACTTCTTCCGCAAACGGCGAAACGCTTTGACTCGGTGAGTTTCGCGGCATTCCGACTTCGATGCCCGGTTGCCGAAATTCAGTTGCCTTTGAATTTCGGGTGATCCCTCTTGAGCATGTATGCTTCTGCTACTTGTTCTACATCACACTTCCTTCCGCAAACGGAAACGCTTTGACTCGGTGAGTTTCGCGGCATTCCGACTTCGATGCCCGGTTGCCGAAATTCAGTTGCCTTTGAATTTCGGGTGATCCCTCTTGAGCATGTATGCTTCTGCTACTTGTTCTACATCACACTTCTTCCGCAAACGGCGAAACGCTTTGACTCGGTGAGTTTCGCGGCATTCCGACTTCGATGCCCCGGTTGCCGAAATTCAGTTGCCTTTGAATTTCGGGTGATCCCTCTTGAGCATGTATGCTTCTGCTACTTGTTCTACATCACACTTCTTCCGCAAAGGCGAAACGCTTTGACTCGGTGAGTTTCGCGGCATTCCGACTTCGATGCCCGGTTGCCGAAATTCAGTTGCCTTTGAATTTCGGGTGATCCCTCTTGAGCATGTATGCTTCTGCTACTTTTTTCACAGACACTTCTTCCGCAAACGGCGAAACGCTTTGACTCGGTGAGTTTCGCGGCATTCCGACTTCGATGCCCGGTTGCCGAAATTCAGTTGCCTTTGAATTTCGAGTGATCCCTCTTGAGCATGTATGCTTCTGCTACTTGTTCTACATCAGACTTCCTTCCGCAAACGGCGAAACGCTTTGACTCGGTGAGTTTCGGGACATTCCGGCTTCGATGCCCCGGTTGCCGAAATTCAGTTGCCTTTGAATTTCGGGTGATCCCTCTTGAGCCTGTATGCTTCTGCTACTTGTTCTACATCACACTTCCTTCCGCAAAGGGCGAAACGCTTTGACTCGGTGAGTTTCGCGGCATTCCGACTTCGATGCCCCGGTTGCCGAAATTCAGTTGCCTTTGAATTTCGGGTGATCCCTCTTGAGCATGTATGCTTCTGCTACTTGTTCTACAGACTTTCTTCCGCAAACGGGAAACGCTTTGACTCGGTGAGTTTCGCGGCATTCCGACTTCGATGCCCGGTTGCCGAAATTCAGTTGCCTTTGAATTTCGGGTGATCCCTCTTGAGCATGTATGCTTCTGCTACTTGTTCTACATCACACTTCTTCCGCAAACGGCGAAACGCTTTGACTCGGTGAGTTTCGCGGCATTCCGACTTCGACCCGGTTGCCGAAATTCAGTTGCCTTTGAATTTCGGGTGATCCCTCTTGAGCATGTATGCTTCTGCTACTTGTTCTACATCACACTTCCTTCCGCAAACGGCGAAACGCTTTGACTCGGTGAGTTTCGCGGCATTCCGACTTCGATGCCCGGTTGCCGAAATTCAGTTGCCTTTGAATTTCGGGTGATCCCTCTTGAGCATGTATGCTTCTGCTACTTGTTCTACATCACACTTCTTCCGCAAACGGCGAAACGCTTTGACTCGGTGAGTTTCGCGGCATTCCGACTTCGATGCCCCGGTTGCCGAAATTCAGTTGCCTTTGAATTTCGGGTGATCCCTCTTGAGCATGTATGCTTCTGCTACTTGTTCTACATCAACTTCTTCCGCAAACGGCGAAACGCTTTGACTCGGTGAGTTTCGCGGCATTCCGACTTCGATGCCCGGTTGCCGAAATTCAGTTGCCTTTGAATTTCGGGTGATCCCTCTTGAGCATGTATGCTTCTGCTACTTGTTCTATCATCACTTCCTTCCGCAAACGGCGAAACGCTTTGACTCGGTGAGTTTCGCGGCATTCCGACTTCGATGCCCCGGTTGCCGAAATTCAGTTGCCTTTGAATTTCGGGTGATCCCTCTTGAGCATGTATGCTTCTGCTACTTGTTCTACATCACACTTCTTCCGCAAACGGCGAAACGCTTTGACTCGGTGAGTTTCGCGGCATTCCGACTTCGATGCCCGGTTGCCGAAATTCAGTTGCCTTTGAATTTCGGGTGATCCCTCTTGAGCATGTATGCTTCTGCTACTTGTTCTACATCACACTTCTTCCGCAAAAACGAAACGCTTTGACTCGGTGAGTTTCGCGGCATTCCGACTTCGATGCCCGGTTGCCGAAATTCAGTTGCCTTTGAATTTCGGGTGATCCCTCTTGAGCATGTATGCTTCTGCTACTTGTTCTACATCACACTTCCTTCGCAAACGGCGAAACGCTTTGACTCGGTGAGTTTCGCGGCATTCCGACTTCGATGCCCCGGTTGCCGAAATTCAGTTGCCTTTGAATTTCGGGTGATCCCTCTTGAGCATGTATGCTTCTGCTACTTGTTCTACATCACACTTCCTTCCGCAAACGGCGAAACGCTTTGACTCGGTGAGTTTCGCGGCATTCCGACTTCGATGCCCGGTTGCCGAAATTCAGTTGCCTTTGAATTTCGGGTGATCCCTCTTGAGCATGTATGCTTCTGCTACTTGTTCTACATCACACTTCCTTCCGCAAACGGGAAACGCTTTGACTCGGTGAGTTTCGCGGCATTCCTTTTTATTTTTTTTTTTTTTTTTTTTTTTTTTTTTTTTTTTTTTTTTTGACTCGGTGAGTTTGCATTCCGACTTCGATGCCCGGTTGCGAAATTCAGTTGCCTTTGAATTTCGGGTGATCCCTCTTGAGCATGTATGCTTCTGCTACTTGTTCTACATCACACTTCCTTCCGCAAACGGCGAAACGCTTTGACTCGGTGAGTTTCGCGGCATTCCGACTTCGATGCCCCGGTTGCCGAAATTCAGTTGCCTTTGAATTTCGGGTGATCCCTCTTGAGCATGTATGCTTCTGCTACTTGTTCTACATCACACTTCCTTCCGCAAACGGGAAACGCTTTGACTCGGTGAGTTTCGCGGCATTCCGACTTCGATGCCCCGGTTGCCGAAATTCAGTTGCCTTTGAATTTCGGGTGATCCCTCTTGAGCATGTATGCTTCTGCTACTTGTTCTACATCACACTTCCTTCCGCAAAAGGCGAAACGCTTTGACTCGGTGAGTTTCGCGGCATTCCGACTTCGATGCCCCGGTTGCCGAAATTCAGTTGCCTTTGAATTT
>CM055351.1:920857-956080 GCA_029228515.1 Populus alba x Populus x berolinensis | reverse complement strand
TATATATAATACATTTATCACATATAATATATAGTATATAGTTGTAGAAAATACTTTTTGTTAGAAAATATACAACATGTCATATTATAACGATAATTATAAATAGAATGTTAATATGAAAAATGGATAACAAAGACAAGAAAGTCATTTTCTATTGCACAATAAGCATTGGAAAAATATTTCAACATCATTTTTCCATGGTAGAGCTAACAATCCAAAAATAATCCATTTTCCTAGAATTCATTTTCCATGGAATTCATTTTACAAAAAAAAATAATTTTCCAATAAACAATCAAGCCTCAGAATCTAAAGATAAAATAAAGAATTTCAAGTATAGAAAACATACCATATTCCACTTTCTCCAATACTGTTGAAAGCCACAAATCCAAAATCCCGTTTGCAAATGTAAAGATTATAAGCAAGGAATTTTTGATTCGATATATCAAGAGGAAAACATTTTCCATAATATGAGTTCTTACTTCTTCAACAGTTCTTGCATTCCACCAATCCTTGTAGAACTCCCGATCACCAAAGCAAAGGAGCTCGGCAAGTATATTTAACTACATTTGCAAAACAGTATTCAACTCAAACTAAAGAGATGAACCTGGTCCTACAATTCCCCCTTTATGGGAGGGAAAAAAACCTAGTGTAAATTTCTAGGAATATGCCAAGCTTCAGGAATCATGCTAGGTGAATAAAATTATGCATTAAACAAAACTAATAAGCACACTTTATAAAAATTACTCCCACTACAAAGGAATCTGCACACAATTTGAAATGCAAGTGGTTACTTGTTGGACAAGTTATAAGAAAAACATTTTCAAGGAATGCCAGTCAATAGTTGTTGAAGTAAATGTGTCCAATGGAGGATTCTTACAACTCCACTACAACTAAATGAAACTACAAATAACACTATTGATCTAAAAAAATTTCCACTAAACTATTTTCACTTGACACCATTGAGGCAAACTAACTACAGCTATAACAAGCTTCATGGTATTAATGAAAAAAAAAAAAAAAAAATTGGCAATTATTGGAATTTCTTTAACAAAGAGGAAACTGTTCATCAAACGTGAAAGAAAAGTTCACTCACCACAGGTGGAAAAAGCCGTAGAACATGCAAAGCCATACATATAAATTAGGAACTGAGAGCTTCAAGACCCTCTCAATGGCATACAAGAGATTCCTTTAAAAGGGTGCTGTGAATTCTTAACAATAGGATTGATATACTGCAGAATTATGCCCACCAAATATGTCAGGAATGCATGCCTTTATTTTCAAAAAACAAAGAGAGAGAGCGCTCAGAACTGTTTAAATGTGAAAATCTACTTACATACTTGTTCTATGATAAATCCCATGAATCCAGTAAATATTATTAACTTGACAAATTGTTGAACCACCCATCCCTTTCGAACAGATTCAGTGCGAGGATAGCTTGACTACAATGACAATGCATCAAGGCAAAGATTAGAGAATCCATAACAAAGAGAAGACATGGCAGCCACAAAATAGTGACAGAAGTCCTATTTACAAGATATAGCCACACAAACACAATGCAAGAGCTATATAAAGTCAGACCCACTATACACAGCATAACCAGAATAGAGACCCCTACATTAATACTAGTCTTAAGAAATTTATGACAACATAAAAGTTAGATTGTATTTACAAATCCACGTTCCCTGTTATATGTGTATCATTTGTATCATGTGTCATGGTATTTGGGAGACAAGTAGTTATTTCTTTACGCATTAAGAGATAGCATGGCATATGTAGGTCAGGGTATGGGTAATTACTGCCTGTCATGCATGGTCCCAAGACCCAAGTGTTTCAAGATTTTGTGAGCAAAACGTTTGTAAATTTGGTCAATTTGAGAACAGAGTCAAAATTCAAGGTCTTTATCCACTGTCTTCTATCCAGACATGGAAAAGAATTGTTCTTTATGAAATGCTAGGCATTAAACCCCAAATCTCGCGACCAGGAAAGAATAATAAAATGCACCGAAGGATAAAACTGCTTGGATGTATCTAAAATCTTACGAATTGATGGAAATGAGACAAAATGACCGATCTATACGCAACAAGGACACTCAGAACACATCCAGTCCCATACACAGAGATAACATAAGAACATTTGTCTACCATTAGGAAATGTGGGAATATCACACAACTCAAGTTTATAAAGGTACTCTACACCAATAATTCCATGTAGTGTATAACCTGATTGTTATAGCAGGATTCCTCTCATTCCATGCATGCAGGGTGACTTTCAACATATATATCCTAGTAAGTTCATTCTTTCTTTTATTCTCTTGTAAGTAAAAAAGAAGTCTTTTCATTGCAATGTATCCTCTAGAATTTTTGGAAATAAATCAAATATCATTAGCTAATACAAGATGAACCAATAAGAGTTTATAAAAAAGCTGAAAATGCATATAGTTGTTCATATATGGGCTGAAGAAACATGACTGATTACCTGGTAACATAATGTGGGAGCCACCATGAAGTAGACTAAACTCTTAAAGTAAGTATCATAAGGATTACCCACATAAGGAGAAATGGATGGGACATCTTCCTGAAATTAAACAGGACCTCAATGAATAATGACTGAGAAAAACCAATTGATTAGATTTGATAGAGAGAAATATTGAATGTGTAATGATAATGATAACGGGAAGATAAGAAGATGAGAGAGAGAGAGAGAGAGATGATAACACATCTACTTGATGCTTCTATAACATATTTTCTCAATTCTTCAATTTACAATCTTATGTAGGACGCAATGCAACAGCTTTCACATGAAAAACCACGCACCTGCTGAGCTTTTTCAAATATACTTACCCTATCTATTGACTTGGCAATTGCTCTCAAATCAGAGTTTGTATGAGCATAAGATACCAATTTTAGCCACACAATGCAAGAAAAGAGCATCAACGTGACACCAGATAGAAAAGCAGGAATCACACCTGCACAAATTAGCCAAGAATATTTAAGTGTCTATGTTAACATCCAATGACTAAGCATGCTAACGTCCTACAAGATCTAACAAGATATTAAGGACATTTAGCTTATCAATTCCTCTCCGAGAGAGAAAAATCAGCTTCAAAGAACTCATTTTTATGCCTGTACAATAAATTATCCGCGCGATAATTCTGACATTTTAAAGTTTTATGTCATCTAAAGTTTGTGTTAGAGAGAGGGGGGGGAGGTTACTTGATGAGATGGAACTGCATAGTTTATGAACTTGCACAGATTCTGATGCTTGAGGGTTGGGAACTGGGAAAAATTCATACAATCATAGGTAATTTCAGTTACCAAAATGTAATTCCAAGATTTTAACTGCTTTTTTTCGCCAATATATGGTTACAAACATGGAAAATAAGATCCACCATTTTGACAATACAAAGACCACAAAATCAAATCCAAATCAAAAGGTTCTCTAGTCCTCTTGACTATAAGATGAAGGTACTGCTATGCACATCCCAGAAGCAGTGATTTATAGGGTGTCCCAGAAAACTTATGTCCACAATGATCACTGTAAGAGGCAATGATCTCCTAAGATTTCAGAATCCTGCCCCAAACCAACTAGAACATGCTCTATATCACCCCAAACATAACACATACCAAAGGCTCTAACAATCCTTTACATCCATAAAAGATTAAGAACACTTGAATGATTCAACCAGGCTTTCTTTGGAAAATGGCTTTGGAGGTTCATGGTGGAATGATAAACTTGCGCAGATTTGATCACTGAAGATATTCATGAAGTGGATTTTAGGGGCAAATTTTCTAGAGAGGAACATTTCTTATCCTAGTTTTTCAATATATATTAAAAAGGTTGGGTCATTTTTCTTCTTGTCAGTTTTGACTAGGGAAAAAGGCATCCTATTTTGCATGGCATGATAAATGGGGTATGGAAGAAGCATTCAGATCCAGTTCCCTAAACCTTTTGTGTTAGCTTAAGATAAACATGCTCTCCAAGCCATTGTTTCAACATAGATGGAAGACAATATAATTTTGGCAAGCATGGCCAAATTGGCAGATTCGTGTTTAAATGAGCAAAAGTGTGTGGCAATGGTGTATTGAAAACCATCTTTTCCATTGGGATATGGTTAATTTATTCGGTCAACAGCTTAATACTTGGGATACATTGTGGTTTGTAGAAGCAGCGAATCAAAAGACTCTATCAGAGATAAGAGTCTAATGCTAACTCTTTTGAATGATTTTTGCATAAAACTACATTCTTATCAAGTTAGATAAATGTTTTCACCGAGGAAAGTAAGAATGTAAAAAATATACATTCCAAGTTCCTGGACAAATTAAGAATTTCAGATATAAAGTCTCCCCGCCTTCAATACATATAAAACAAGTATTAGGTGAGACTAGTGAAGACTTTCAATTAATCTATATCTGAAATCTATATGAAAAGCAGGCGCCTGCATTTGTACTGATGTCATCGAAAAAGTTAAATGCTGTGTTACACAGCATGATAAATGATAAAGTTAATAACTTCATCAAAATGAGAGAAATAATGAGGAAATGCAAAAGGACAGATACAGAACATACATGAATTGTTGGCAATATTGCTTCCAAAAGCTAGAGAAAAAAAGCCTTGCGAAATATGATAACTAAATTTGTTAACTCAAATTTATTCACCACAAACTCACTACAAATTTATCAACCACTGATCAGAGAACTAAAAAATCTACAGACAGATCAATTCCCACAAAGATGATTTGAACAACCAAAAGTAAACTGAACATCTGCAGTTAGATAGACACAGCCTAGTGCTTGTGCAATTTAAACTGCATTTTTCTCTTAACTAAAGGAAACTTGACCATTTCATGCTCTAATGTTATCAATTGTTTTGTATTATTTTTCAAATCAATTGTTTGACAATGTTAGACCATAATCTGTTGCAAACTGCAAGTCATAACCTAGTTATCAATATCTTTCAATCCTCACTGTGAGTTTCCAACAATAGTGTTTCCTTTTGCATTCGTCTTTGATATCACCACCGAATTCTATCAACAAAGGCTTCACCATAACCAAGATTGGTGATTGAATTGAAGTTTATCATGGAACCTGACAATGCTGCCTCTCATGCAACCTAAAGAGTCTTATAGAATCTTCCTAAACGTGAACTCAACTTTTTTAGCATATCTGATTTTCAATTGGCATGCAATTTTCAAATGGAGTAAGAGTAATTACACTTTATGTTACAACAATCTAATTCAACACAGTAATTTTCCAAATTTGATAAACTAACAGTTATACTTCACTAAACTTCGCAATAGATAACTAAAATGAAAATGGAATACTAAATAAAATCAACCTGAGAATTACTGAAACTGGATATAAAAGTGATCCTGTGGTGATGATTGTATGAAGGAAAACAACAACCTGCAATTTTAAACTTAAAAATTAGCTTCAAACTAAATCAGGCTCCACAATGAGCCGTGAGTTATTTATTTGAGCAATTATAATAAGCCGATTCTATTAATGGCAAGATGCAGAATAATCAGCTTTTTAGCACTTACAAGTTGAGGCAAATAATTTTGATATGCCAACTTCTCAACAAGATAGGCCGCGAAAGGGAATGCTGGAAGGCTAAGACTGTAATATAAGCAATAATCCATAACAAATTTCTTGTCAAGGAAAAAAAAAAGTTACAATAATTCAGACTTGAAACCAAACAAATAAAAAAGAACGTTCTTCATCAGTCAGATGGAATAAATTGGAAAACAAAATATTACCAGCACATAAACAGGGGCCAGTCTCTTAATGATTTTGAACTAAACCAAAATCCACTATTAATTAACCAACCATACTGCAAAAAGAAGAAGAAGAAGCTCTTAACATTATTTTATTTTAAATTTTGAGAGAGCATGCCACAAGATTTTTTATTTTTACAGGAAAAAAAAAAAGGAAGAAGAGAAAAATAGCACTAGCCTTGATTATATTTTCAATGATAAGCCTGCTGTTTATAGCCACAAGCACAACTATACAGAGATTGAAGAGACCTGCATGACTCTGCAGCCACAAAATTGTAGTAAAGACAAAATTATTAAAATCTATCCATCCATAAAACGCAAATTAAAATGAATTTAAACGATCCGTACATGTTTAAAAAAAGCATCAGAACTATGTGGACTCTCTCTAACACCACGATGAGCAGGCATTGAAGGCGATAATTGAATTTAATATCCGATCGATTCTCATTCGTAACCTTATCGCATTCTTTACCATTACTTTTCAAATCCTCCGATTCCATCATCTCTGTCGAAGGCGAATCCGTGACAGTAGTAGACCTCCGTCGAACGGAGAATTTAAGATCCGACGTCGCCGATGATGATGTTGTTGCCGTTGATGTTGCAGTTGCCTTTATATGATTCTCCGGAGACTCTAACGCCGCCATGATTTTTTGATACACTGAAATGCAGTGTATCAAAAATAAAAATTATAAAAGTTAGAAGCGTGTAATTTATACATATAAAAAAAAAAAGTTAATAAGCGGTTGATAGTAAATGCGAGTAATTTATAAATAGAAGGAAGCGTGGGTGATGGAAATTTTGAATGTTTAATTTATTTATTTTGGAAAGAAAAATCGAGATTTTAGAGTCAGAGAGGTTTTTTTTTTTTCTTTATTCATGGAAGTGAGGATACGCTGCTAACCAGACAGGCAGGGACCAGGATAGGTTTTCAGCTCCTCTTCTTCTTCTTCTTCTTCTGTATTTTTGAAGTTCATGTGTGTATGCACCTTTTTATGGCCTTCTAGATAGATTGTTATTTATTACGATTATTTTGGGATGTTAATAGTATTTGATATTATTTTTAACAGTGGTTTTTAAAAATAATTTTTATTTAAAAATATATTAAAATATTAGTTTTTTATATTTTTATATATTAACATATCAAAATAATATAAAAAAAAATTAAAAAAAAATTAATTTGAAACAAAATAAATCTTAATTTTTGTTTAAAAATATTTTTAAAATACAAAATATAAACATGCTCTAATTTATTTTGCAAGGAGTCATAGTGGTATATTCTATTGGCTTTAGTAGTGGTTTTTTTTTTTTTTTTTTTTTTTAAAATTAGCTCAATAATTTAAATTTTTTTGATGAAATAACATTATTTAAAAAAGTTTTTGTAAAATAATATAGTTTTATCTTGTTATATTTTAAAAACATATATTTTTATTTAAATATCGTTATTTTCAAGAGTGACAAAAAAGTTTTCATGCTTAACAGTAATAACTTGGAATATGTTATTTTAAAAATATGACAAATTAATATATCATGTTTCAGAAGCGTGACATCGTGAAATTTAATCACTTTTTATATAAAAGAAAATGAACAGTTACAGCACGCCTCTCTTCTAGGTAAACCCAGTGTAAGAGCTTGACATTTGCTCTGTGGTCTCAGTTTCCTAGTTGCTCATATGATGGTCACTGGAGTTACATGGTCGTTAACTTCAGGCCCGTGAGATTAGTCGAGGTGCGCGCAAGCTGGACTACTTTAAACTAATAAAAAAAAAAAAAAAAAAAAACACCAATTACTTGTTTTTTCAGCCTTAAAACTCCAGAAAACTTGAACTCACCTTAGTTTTCGAGCATTCTAGGATTTTTCCTCTTTAAAATCCGCTGTTGCCCCAACCCTCATCACTCTCTAGTTTTATAAACAAGCTAAATTTTGCTACGTTGTTATTAAATATATGAGTTGTATAACTATTAATGTAGAGTAATGAATTATTGTTGCTTAGGATTAAAAACATATGCTTAAGTAATCATTTTAAAGTTTTGACATTACCTCTATTGATGTTATCTTTTTTGCAAAAAAGATTTTGATAAAATTAAACTATATTGTTTTGATATTTATAAAATAAGCCAATTTTATACCATCAATAATATATACTATGAAGATATTATTTATGACTCTCCTAGCTCTTACAAGCTTATAGAAATACTCAGTATATAAATCACTCTCTTAAATCCATGTAACCCCCCATTCACCTTTATATTCCATGTTTTAAAAACAAAATCAATAAAATTACCTTCAACAACTAGAAGAATTAAAAAAACAATTGAAAGGTTAGGCATATAATTAATTTGCTGGTAAGTTTGACCCAACCAGAGCAATGATCAAACACTTATATAGATTGAGAAACTTCATACTAGAACTAGTAAAAAATCAGTCTCTAAGCATCATTAGCAAGAACTTTATCAAGTTTTTTTTTTAATGAAAATTGAATTAGCTTTGTTTCTTACTAAATCAAGTTAAGAAAACCTTTATACTTGGATTATTAAATAGGTCAGTTTTATGAATAAATATATACTATTAACACCTCTAATAATATTTAAATCCCTTATAAGCATTCAAAGACATAATTAAAGAGCAATATTAATATTCTTTATGTTATTTAATTAAACATTAATATATAACTATGTACTAGCATCAAGTTACATAAATAACTAGTAGCATATAAAAACAAGATTGAATCATTCAACATGCTCCTATATATCCAAGTCATTAAACAAAATTCTTTAAAGCCCCAATAGCTTTCCCACGAAGAACTTGTTAGGCAATTAAAAATAGAAAGAATTAGGCAAACAAATGAAATCAATATTTTTGTTTCCCTTTTTAAATATTAAATCAACAACTGAGGAGTAATAATGAAAATAATTAGAACAAGAAGTGAATATAGGAAACAGTAAGAATTTAAAAGAAGTCTAGGGCTTATAGTACACAATAATAATAACATTATTCTCTCTCCAACAAAATAATTTTATATATGACATGTTTCTTTCTAAAGATACAACAATTCATTAGAATTTATGGATGCAGTAAAAATTCCTCAAACCTTTTTATCACCTTTTTTTTTCTCACTTGTGTTAATAAAGTATAAAAAAGAAGTGTAGTGAAACTTGAGAGGAATATATAAAAAAGAAATTCTTAAATTGTGTGTGTGTGTGAGAGAGAGAGAGAGAGAGTAAAATAAAAAAACTATTTTTAAGAATTTCTTATGGTAAAAAAATTATATATTTCCCATCCTAAACGTATGCAATATATGTGTACTTAATCAAGGTATTGGTTATCAAATATATTTAAAAACAATAAATATAATAAAGTAATTTATCATAATGGCTAAGTAATAAATTTTATTAATTACTAAAAACAACTTATAATTAATTATAATTGTAAATCAAGATTCCAACATTTCTCCACATGATTTAAAATCATTCATACAAATAATGAATAGAATAAAAGTGTGCATTAAAGTTGTGTAATCGATGCTAGATACCTTTTAGAGTTTGAACTTATACTTAATTTTAATAGTTGTGTAATCGATAATAGGTACTTTTAGGTTTTGAACTTAACTTAATTTTAATAAGTTTTTAACATAAAGAACCATAGTAACTAGGATGTTTTGAATTAGGTTTCGTAGACCAACTTTACACTTATCACACACATAACATATAAGTGATTTTAAAATTCTATCAGTGTTGTTTTTTTTTATCATGCATATATATCTTCTCTCATGAAACTTACAACCTTATGAAAAATAAATTAAAAATCAAGTTACATTTAGAAATTAAAGAATCAGTTTCATTATTTACCCTTGTTTTCCAAACAAAAAAAATACACCAATAGATGTAATTGCTTCACTATATGTTTTAGGTTCATTTTCAAGAAAAAAAGTGTAAAAAAATAGCACCAAAATCTTTTGCTCTTCTATTTCCTTTACTTTTTTCCAATTTCCATGGATGCATAATTATCAACAATATCTATTTTAGTAGATAACTTTCATTAATAGGTTTAGACACCTTATTTTTCATTGGAAAAAATATTTTCAAAGAACACTACATCACATAACTTTATAATTGTATTATTTTCAATTTCATAAATCTTCGAATTTAAAACTAAAATCTATAAGTTGTACCACACAAAGAATATCCAATATACAATTTATATTTTAGGATCAATTTTCCTTTTATTAGTAATTATAATATTTACTTTAGCTAAACAACCCCCACTATTACAATATTTTAAAGAGGGTGTTTTATTCTTCCAAAATTTATTTAACGTTCATCCCAATTTTTATAAGAAATGCTATGAAGAATATAACAAAAAGAATATAATGTTATTAGGCTAATCAGATCTAATTAACACTATTTTAACTAAATTCATTAAAGTTTTATTTATTTTTTAATATTCATTACCCCATTAGAATATGGTGAAAAAAAAGTTGTTATTTGATGTATAATATCAAATCTAAAAATTCATTCATTTTATTAGAAGTATACTCACCACCTTTATCAAATTGTATTTTTTTTTTTTCTCTCTAATTGATTTTTTACTTCTACTTTAAAATTTTCAAACTTATCACATATTCACTTTTAGATTTGGCCAAATAAACATAACAATATCTTAACAAATAATAAATAAAAATAATAAAGTATTTTCTATCACCACTGTCAAGATATTACTTACTATCACAAATATCATTATATATTAACTCCAATAAATTTGTTATTTTTTCCTACTAGATTAAAACCTTTCTAGGCTGCTTTGTTTATACACAAATTTCACATTTTTTTTATTTGTGTGACTTAGAATTAAATTTAAATGTTATTTAAGTTAACATACTGAAGCCTATTGTCATAACCAAAAATTTAACCCCATTCATTTTCAAAAAAAAAAACAAAAACAAATGTTCTTTCCAATCTCTAATAATTATTTTAGTCATGTGTTTAATTAACTTTTGTGTATGAAGAAATATAAATAAAATAATAATAATAATAAAATAAAAAATATCATCAAAATAAATACAAATAAAATAAAATAAAATAATAATTGAATTTAATAGGCCAAAGATTAAGTTAAAATAATGTAGCGTCCAATCTAGTAAATGATTGAAGATAAAAATTAAGAAAATAGTTGAAATTAGCTAAAATTGAAGATTCCTGGAAAATAACAATTAAAGGACCCACCATCCCCATTCAATCAAGGTCAAAATTGAAAGAATTAAAGACAAAAAGATAAAAATTGGTTGAAAATAAAATAACTAAAAGTCCAAGAATGAAATTAGAAAAAATGCGAGAATTAAAGGGTCGGTTTGAAAATCATCATTTGAAAACGACATTGTTTTGGGTTTAAATTACAAACCCTAAATCCCAAATTAAGTTTAAAAATGACATTTTTTTCCATTAAATGAAAATGACGCAGTTTTGTACTTCACCTAAGGTTGATTTATGGGATTCGAACAAGCATAGAAACAACTTATCCTCGCGCAATCTTAGGGTCTGATTTCTGGCCTTGACCAACTCTCCTCGCGGGACAAAAATGAATGCTTTTGTTCTTCAACATGTCGGCTACCATCATGAGGCAATGAATCCCGTTTTCATTCCCTGATCTTCTCCCACAGATCATGCAAGGTTATAACAGTCGCACGATTTGGAAAAATCTAGTACCTAGCCCAGTTTCAAGACCAGATGCATGGGATCTTCAAGGTTACTGAGGAGCCTTGTCTAGAACTTAATTCCAGCAGTGTTGATGAGAAAAAAAAAGCATTGAGAAATGGGTTGAGAAGATGCACTCATCCAACAATGAGAGGTCTGAATCTACCAATGATGATGGCTCTACTAAATCCTATGCTAATATGGATGATCTGTATTTTTATGATAACTCGTTAGGAAGTAAGAAGAACAATGTATGCTCTGAAGATGGTTTCGTAGGAACAAATTGCTGTGAAAAGTTGGGTGCTGATCTTTCTCCATGTGAATCTATGGAAAAGAGTTTCTAGTAGATAAAGGTTTTGAGAAGTGTGGAAAAGAACAAGAAAGGTAATCCCCCTATCTCTTAGAGACTCTGATTTGGATGCGAGCAAGGGCGGTGAGAAGGGGGGCTGGCAGGGGCCCTGGCCCTTGCAAAGGAATTTTTTTTCCAGACCCTCCCTTCATATTATTAATATAGTTAGCCTAAATAATAAAACAACTAATATTTTGGTCCCCTTTAATTCTTTTTTTTCTTGTTCCACCCTGGATGTGGGTATTGAAACTCATGATGTCATGACTGCTCCCTATGCAAATATATGCTCTGGTAGTTGAAAAGTGATTCTTCAGGATGATGAACAGTGAGTAAAAGTTTTTTAATTCTGGTAGTGGGCTTAACTCAAATGGCAAATGAACTCAAACAAAGGCTTCATTTGGAAAGGGCGGAAAATATAAATACTCTGTAAACTCTGTCTGGGATCGTCACTCTAGGTCATTGCTTGCAATACCTTCTATTGGTTCTCTCTGGGGTTTGCTTTGTGTGTGGAATCCTTCATTTTTCACTGTTTCTAACACTTCGGTTGGCTTGTTTGGGACTATCTTGCACTTAGAAGGGCGATTGTGCCAATACAATGTGGATTGTTGTTGTGTCTGTTATTTATACACCAAATGTATATCCACTTGAAGAAGAATTTGTGGGAGTATTTGAAGATCTTCAAGTCCAATTTATCCAAACCATCGCGCATTATAGGTGATCTCAATGAAACATATTGGTGATCTCAATGAACCCTCTAAATGGTAAAAGGTTCACTTGGTCTAAGGGCAAACTTTGCATGCCGTATTGATCGGGGTTTATATCTTCTGCATGGGTCAATGTGTCTCCCTCTTTCTTCCCTTCATGGGTCACAAGATTTACCTCTGACCAAAGGCCAATACACTTGAAGTTGGATTCCATTAACTGGGGACCTAGACCCTTCAAATTCTTATAATGTTTTGGTTAAGATCTGATTCTAGAAAATTTATACAGGAGTTCTGGTGTTCGTCAATGCACTCTTAACACGTAAGGGGCATACTGTGCAAACTGTCAAAGATCTTAAAGAGTACTTAAGATTGTTGAATAGGGACACTGTGGGCAGCATTGAAGATAACAAACACACTTAAAGTTAAGAAAGTTGAGCAAGAAATTAAAGAGTTGGAAGGACTATAAGAGCTCGGAAACTCTTTCAAATGTGGAGTTATCTAAAAGCAAATTTCTCTTGAATGAGCTTAGATCCCTTTACTAGATGCAGGAGTCCATCTGGCATAAGAAATCCAGAGTTTAGTGGTGTAAGTTAGGGGATACACTTGTTTCTTCCATCTTTCTGCAACTAAAAAGGAAAAATAGGAATGTTATTCTTTCATTATCGGTTTCGGGAAGGTTTATTTCAATTTCTTGTGAGGTGAAGCTAGTAATAGTTTCGATTCTACAAATATTTGTTCAAGCTGGGAAAAGGAGAAAGTTGGGTTCAAATATTGCTTCTAGAGATTGAAGCCATATGTCTTCAAGTACTTTTTATTTTAAAACACACATATTTACTTCAAAACTATTCCAAAAACATATTTATTTTATGTATTTATTTTTATCTTTTCAAATAAATATATTTTTATTCTTATTGTTTTTGTCTCTATTGTCTTGAAATAGTAACTAAACATTATCTTGTGGTTTTTCAGGATAAAGAAAAAGCTTATGGGTTATATAAAGAATAAATGACATGTTTTTACACTGCACTCTTTTAATGGTTTTTACCTCAATACAAAAAAAATAAGTATGCTTGATAAAGTCTATTTTGAATAATTTGTCAATTTATTATTTCTCCTTGTTCCCTATTCCATCCTTTGTTGCATCTTGTATTGCAAAGAAAATTAGATCCTTTCAATGGTCTGGAGAAGAAAATGAAAAACAATTATGTAATGATAAATGGAAATATATGATTCTACTAAGAAAAACAAGAAGGGGGTTTGGGTATTGGCTCTATATTTATATAAAAATAAAGCCTTGATTTTCAAATGAATATGAAGATTTGATAGTTCTAGTCCGACTTATGAAAAAATGTTATATCTAGCATCGATGACATGAATGTGTCCTTCAATCTACCTTCAGACAATAACATTACATCTGCAAACACATGGTTCAAGATTGTTAAATCTTGTAAAAAGGAGAGAGGGTTCTAAATTATTGATTATTGGGTTAGGCTTGATCTGTCCATGAAAGATGAGTCTGGTACAAATATTTAGAGAAGTTATGAAGGAAGTAACTGCTTCCTTTGCTTATATATTATGGACATAAATCCATTATGAAAAGTCAAGTTGTTCATTATTGCAATAAAATAGTTCTCCCTTTCACTTCTCTCATCTTGGACTCTCTACATTTTTTTGACAAGATTTACAAAAACATTCGTATTGTAAAATATTTCTTTGGTTTTAATAATTGAGTAGCACAACATTTGATCCAAGGACAGGAAAATGAATTCTCACATCACAAGTAAGCCCTTTGAATTCTACATAAATATTGCAAAAAAAGAGTTTGTTATCCTAATTAGCAATGGAAAATATGACAACTTTTAAAAAGATGTGTGGATTGGAAGTAGTTGCCTAGCTGATCAATTTCATGGATTGCTTATATTTTCTGATGATAAATGCTCTTCGATGGCAAAATATAGTGATCCGGGAAGGATTTACTTAGTTTTGGAATTTCAGATGAAGGAGGGAACTCAGAGGGAAATAAGCAAGTTCTTTCAATTACCATGTCTAGTTTGCTTTCAGAGTTATCTAATGATGTCGGGTACAAACTTGTTTGGAAATAAAATTCTAATGGGAAATATTATGTGAAGTCTATGTATAGATTGTTGTATTCTCCTCCAACAACAATTCAAACGTCTCTTTCTATGGTTTGTGAAAAGGTCTTGTTCGCCAAGAGTTGGAGTTTTTGTAATATCATAGTCTATTTGAGCTATATACATAATGATCTCCTCTTCAACCAAAAAAAAACCTGATTTTGATAGTGTATTTTTTTCCTAATCCTTATCAGGCTTTATGTGTGGGTTAAAGCATTATACTCAGATTTTTCTTGTTATGATCTACTGATGGCTTAATTAAACAGACAAACTGTCAGAAATCTCAAACCTTTTATTTGTAGCCATCTCATGAGCTTTCACTGCTAGATGGAATGTTGCTTGGTAATTTTTTTTATTTTAATTTATATAAAGGCAATGTGGTCATTTTATCATACTTATGGATAGTAAATGTGATTTTTCCTAACAATAATTAATTGGCCATTTCTCCTATATTTATTGATTTAATGCTTTTAATTAGTAGTGTTAAAAATTAGGAATTTTTCCATGTCTTTTATATATATATATATATAAGATATATATATATATATATATAAGAACAAGACAAAAAGATCATAGAAAGCATGAAAAATCAATTATTTGATTAAACATTTTATTTTTATTAATTTTAGATTTAGTTTGAGGATTTATATTTGAAATTAATAAAAAATAAAAAAGTTTAAAAGTTTAGATATCTTATACGATAAATTTATTTCTTGTTAAATAGTTTCTCTATGAATTTTATGATAAACACCATATTAAAGACTTATTGACTATAAATTAAGCACATTAAATAGCTTTAATCTTTGATGTTAGAGTCTAATATTACACTGATATAATATGTGTGTAGTAACTTAATTGTATTTTTTAGCATTTAGTTTTCAGCTTTGCTGTTTAATTTAAGTTTTATTTATACATTGCATTTAGCTTTCGGCTCTACCACTTAATTTTAATTTATTTGCTTTAAATTCTCATTAATTTTATTATCTACCAGTTTCTTTAATTTTATTATTTAATTTTAATTATATATATATATATATATATATATATATATTAATTTTGGAGATATTAACGAAAAGCTAAAGCTAATGATGATATTATTGTGCTTCAAGACAATTTATTATTCATCTCGATAGTTTAACTACTATATTGTTACTTGGTCATTTTCTTTTTTACTTTTACTTTGGGGATATGAAGGCATTTTCCCTACGACGTGAATATCTTTTGGAAATTGAATGAGGTTATTTTGGTAATTGTGTTTTAAATACCCAGTAAAACAACAAATGTAACCTTGAAATAAAATAATTCAATGCTTTCTGCCATAAAGGGCATTTTTGTATTTTCATATTTGGTCGAACAGTGAAACTACTACATTACCCATGCCATTCCAATTTTTTAACCTTGGATTCAGGGGCTTTGTAGTAATGTCCTCAGGTATGTTTGTGATTGTTGATTGGTCTTAGAGGCATTTTTGGTTTTGTGTAATTAAAAAATAAAAAAGTTGTTGGCGCGTGCAAAGCACCCACTAGCGCGTCAGCCACTCTGCCAACTTCGGGCAGTGTATGTGGCGGACTCCGGTAGTTGTACTGGTGCTTCATCTGCATCATTAAATTCTTGGTGTCCTCTTCCTTCCTAGATGACACATTTATGGTGGTTTGATGTGATTTGTTGGAAATGATTTTTTTCTTTCTGTTTTCTTTCTTTTCCTTCTCTTTTGTCCTAGATTTGTGTGCAAGCCATGCACAAAATTAAACTAGCCAGTCAATTGATTTTTTTCTTTTGATTAAGTCCCAATTCTTTTATTTGCAATTTTTTTTTTATTTACATTGGTTGTTTCTAATTGGGTTATATTTTTTATTTCTTCTTTGGTTATTTGATTTTTGAAATTTATTTTCAAATTTGATGCTCATTCTTTGATTTGATATTTGTTTTGTTTTGAATGGTTTTCTTGATGGATTTTTTTTTTTTACAATTTCACCCTAGACATTTATTTTCATTTAATTTTTGTGTCAAATTTGGTCGTGTTTTTTTTAGTTGTTATTTTTAAATCATTTTCTTGATTGATTGGTTTTTTACAATTTTATCTCTTAAAATTTGATCTCATTTGTTTTTATGTTGGATTTAGTTCTAATTCATTTAATTGCTATTTTTTTTTTGCATGGTTTTTTATTTTTTTTTTTCAATTTCATCTCTCAATGTCAAAATTTAGTCCTAACTAGTTCCTCAACTTTTTTGGGATAATTTTGATTTTTTAAAAACTTCATCTTTATTTTGTTTTTTTGTCAGATTTTAAGTTTATTTTTCTGCTTCTTTTCTTTTGCAATTTTTTTTACTAGTTTTTTTTCAATAATTTTATTATTCAAAATTAAATTGAATGACATTTAAGCTTTTTTGTTTAACTCGAATCCATGATCTAATAAGTTGCAGATGTTTTGGGATTAAATGAGGGTTTGGAGGTTCGTTTGGAATTTGCTTTATTCTATTCTTCTTCTTTAAAGCTGATGTTTTTATTTTTTTGAAGTTTGACTCCTTTTGTTCCAATTTTCCTTTAGTTAGGTTAGCATTAGATTGTTTGATAATCTAAATAGGTTTGAATGCGGTTCTTTTAACTTTTTTCTAATTGTTTTTTTGATGAATTTCTTTATTGTTGCTGTGTTTTATTTTTTTTATCTATATTTTTTTAAATTACCACTTTAACCTATGACTCTAGACTTGAATCTTTTTATGCAAGTTATTTTTTTACATAAAAACATTAGTGTTCCACCCATGGCAAAGCGCAAACAACATGTCTAATTGGATCAAGATCACATGCACTAAATTTAAAGTTTAATATTAAATTTAAACTGATTGTTTAATAAAGCTGATTGTTTTCCTATTTTTTAGTTATTTTCAATTAGTTATTTGGGATTAAAATGGTAAAATGTTAATAATTTAAGCTCAAAATTTTAATTTTGTTTTTGAGATTTTAATTGATTTTTCTTAAATTAAGGTAGCGACAGGATTTAACGTTGGCTGCAATGGTGACGGAAAAAGGGAAGATTGAATGACAAATTGAAATTTGAAAGTATATTATAGGGTTGCAATTGATCGAAAAGGAAGTATAAGGTGCAGAGTATAACTTTAATCGAAAAGTGAATCAGACCCTCTCCTTGTGGAATTCTTCTCCTATTAAAAATCCCCAAAGCAAGAAAACAGCGTCTTTTGCAGTCGCCTCCCAAATCTTCCTAGCAACATCATCGCCTTGGAGACTCCTCCCGAAATCATCAAGAAATAGGTCTATCTACAGTAGCACCTTGAAGGAAGGTATTTTATACACCACTCTGCTTATGTCTTGTAGATCTGTCAGTTTTGCTGTGGTTTGTTCATGTGCCTGACAGGATGAACAGAACTTATAAACAAAAATAGCATCTGGGTGGGTTTTGGTTTCTTAATACAATGATTTGATTTTTCTGCGGTGCGGTGTCTGGATTCGCTTCGCTGTTAGATATGTTTTTTCTCTTCTACTTTGATAATTATATCTGTTTTTTTGATAGGAAACTTGATTTGCTGAAATGGCTGATAACAATAACAATTCACTACCTGGGTCTTCGAAAGATAACCCTGATCATGATTCTGAGACAAAACCAAGTTTCCAAGGAAAATAGTTCACTCTCAACTATAGTCCGTAGGTTTAAGGACTCGGTTTCTTTAGGCAAGACACACAAGTTTTGGGAAAGCCAACCTGTTGGTCAATTCAAAGACATTGGTGACTCAAATCTGCCTGAAGGTCCCATCGAGCCTCCAACCCTGCTTTCTGAAGTTAAACAGGAACCTTACAATCTCCCTAGTCAGTATGAATGGACCACCTGTGACATGGAATCTGATAAGACTTGCGACGAGGTTTACAATCTCTTGAAGAACAACTATGTTGAGGACGATGAGAACATGTTCAGGTTTAATTACTCGCAGGAGTTTCTTACATGGGCTTTGCGTCCCCCGGGCTATTATCGAAGCTGGCACATTGGAGTTCGTGCCAAAGCTTCGAAGAATCTTGTTGCTTTTATAACAGGCGTTCCTGCAAGGATTCGGGTGCGTGATGAAGTTGTGAAAATGGCAGAGATTAATTTCTTATGTGTTCATAAGAAGCTTCGATCCAAGAGACTTGCTCCTGTTATGATTAAGGAGGTTACAAGGAGGGTTCATTTAGAGAATATTTGGCAGGCTGCTTACACTGCTGGAGTGGTTCTTCCAACACCAATAACAACCTGCCAGTATTGGCACAGGTCTTTGAACCCCAAGAAGCTTATTGATGTTGGCTTTTCAAGGCTTGGTGCAAGGATGACAATGAGCCGGACCATAAAACTTTACAAGTTACCAGATTCCCCTGCCACCCTGGATTTAGAAATATGGAACTTCGTGATGTGCCTGCTGTCACGAGGTTGCTAAGAAATTACTTGAGCCAGTTTGTTGTTGCTCCGGATTTTGATGAAAATGATGTGGAGCACTGGCTTCTTCCAACCGAGAACGTGGTTGATAGCTACTTGGTTGAGAGCCCAGAGACTCATGAGTTCACCGACTTCTGCAGCTTCTATACTCTTCCATCCTCTATTCTTGGCAACCAGAACCACTCGACATTGAAAGCTGCTTATTCATATTACAATGTTAGCACGAAGACTCCATTGCTTCAGTTAATGAATGATGCACTGATCGTTGCCAAGCAGAAGGATTTTGACGTTTTTAATGCATTGGATGTCATGCATAACGAGTCTTTCCTGAAAGAACTGAAATTTGGACCAGGTGATGGGCAACTACACTACTATCTTTACAATTACCGCTTAAGGCATGCCTTGAGACCCTCGGAACTAGGGCTTGTACTCTTATAAATCGAAATGTCTGAAAGTTGGTTCTGTAGTTTCTTTGACTGACTGGGTATGTGGCTGCACTCTTTTCTTTTTTGTTTTTCCTCAGCATCAGGATCAATTATGCAATGTATTTGAGAAAACAGGTTTTGTGGTTTTATAGGCCTATGCTTTCGAGGCAATTGCACTGTCATTCGCTATTTAAATTGTTCTCTGGACACAAATAATGCTGTGAGCTTGAATAACCCGTTTTATTCTGAGTTGTTGCAGCTAACTTGTTCTTACCTGCATTGCCACGATTATAGCTTGCTTATTGGCTTGTGTCACCACTATTATTCATGCCAGCATCTTCAATTTAAAGCCTTTTTAAATTTGCTATTGCTGTTTTTTATCTTCTTCAACATCAACTGGTTCTGATCTGTTGAGTTGCTTTCCAATTTTGAATCTCCCATCTACCACTAGACAATGGTAGATCCAAGTCTGAAGGTAGCTGGGGAGGAAATGTCGTTCAACATTAGAATCAATCAGTAGCTTCAATAGTTGTGTTTTAGAAACAGAGTTCTAAATTATGATGGTCTGTCCATCCAAATTTCAGAGATTTTTATTTAGTTATTCACCCAGCGACTCTTGTTAAAACCATCAAGACCAAAAGAATAGTTAGCAGTGACGTGTAGACTGGGTGTAAAAGTGAAATTCCATTTTCATTTCATAATAATTAAATAACATATACTAAAAGTATTTGGCTTTTTAATGTAGCAATTAACCATGAAAAGTTGATTTTTTTTTTATTTTTTGAACTTTTGTTTTATTAATTATTGAGTTTGTTAGGTATAGAATTTTTATAATTTTTTTTTTTATTTTGTTTATGAAGTTTTTCTGGTCTCATACTCTGGTTGATAGTTTTATAAGTTAACTAGTTATTTTGTTTTGTTTTTTTTTTTCTTCAACATGTTGACTTGGAATTAGACTTTCTAATCTTTTTCAATTGCTTTCTCTGTAGTTATTTTAGTCTTCTGACATGAGTTTGGTAGGTTAACCCGGGTAATTTTGATTATTTTTTTGTTATATTTTTTTCAATATAATCCTCCAAAATTAGGTTAATTGAGAATTAAGATTTATATTATTTTTTTATTTGTTTTTTATATAGGTATTATGGTCTTATGACTCAGGTGTAGGTTACACCAATTGACTCAGGTTTTTTTTTTTTTTTTTTAGTTGATTTTTTTTAGTCTCATCATTTAATATTGAATTAATTGTAAATTAGACTTCATAATCTTTTTAGTTTGCATTACACGGGGTTATCTTAGCTTCATAACTAAGATCATGATTTTGATCAGTTAACTCAAGTGGTTTTCTATGTTCTTTTTTAATTGATATATATAATTACACCTTTAGGTTAATTGAAAATTGAGTTTCATAATTTGTTTCGATTTTTTTTATATAGGGTTAAACTAGTTTTATGACTTATGTTTGGCAGGTTAATCCAATTGACTCGGCTCATTTTTTTAGTTGAATTTGTTTTAAAATTTATCATTTAAATATTAAGTTGATTGAAAATTGAGTTTAAATATAATATATATATATATAATATATAATATAGAGAGAGAGAGAGTTATCATGATCTAATAATATGAGTAATAAATTTAACAGGTTAAGTTGAATTAATTTAAATTCATTCAATATATTGTTTTAATATTTTTACTTTTTAAAATTAAATTATATTTTTATCAGCAGCTAAAATTAATTTTGAAATCTAACCCACAGTTGACTTCTATGGATTTACCTAAGGAAAAGTTTACGATTGACAGGAAAGAAAAAAAAAAAGAAAGAAGAAAGAAGAAAAACCCTTGTTTTTGGATACTGCCAAGCAAACAGTCTATCATCAATGTTCCTAAGCTCCGACGGGATGCCAGGCTGATTGAATGCTTGAATAAAATGCAATCAAATAGAAAGGATTCCAAAGTAATTTCCAAACTAATATCCTGACCCTCGAAAAAAAAACAAGAGAACTCCAAACCGCTCTCCGTTCCTTGGCTGGAATTGCCGCATCCCGTTCTTGAAAGGAGTTTCTCCATTTTTATCGTTATTAGGATTTTAAAAAAAAATTCAATTCTTTATTTTTTTTTTAAAAACATATATATTTATTATATATTAATTACCAATTTTAAAGCTTTATCAAGTGTTCAGTCTTTAATTTAAAAGAATTATATATATTCAGTAAACTGATTTGCACAAACAAGAAAAGAATTCATGTTTTTTTTTTTTTCTGGTCACTTTTTTTTTTTTTTATTTAATCTTTCACATTACATTTATTTAGGATAATCTATTTTGGTTATTTAAATATGAGGTTTGAACAATATTAAAGGAAAATTATAGTGATTAGTTGATTTATAATTTGACAATAAAATAAAATTATATTGATATAAAATAATTAAAACTTAAAATATTAAAATTGGTCATAGAACAAATACGATAAGCCAAGGTACACAAGCATGGCAACTTGACTGGCGTGTGTGGAGGAAGCTCGCCATGTTCTAGCAACAAGTGTGGCTTTCTCTGACCGTCAAATGCCGGGTGGCGTTGGAAGTGGCACGTTGAGGTTGTTCGGGAGAGGCAGTGTGTGTTGGTAGATGAGCAGCAGTGCGATGCCGACTACATTTTTTTTTTCTTCTCCACACTCTTTACCCTCTCCTCTTCTCAATATTCGTGTTGGCCAACAAAAAATAAAATGTGCGTTGTCATTTTGTTTTTTTATGTAAATTTGTTTCTTGTTTTTTCATTTGCTTTTTTTACTTTGGATTTTTTTTTAAATTAATTTTTTTTTTAATTTTATCATTGATTGAAAAGTTAGACTTTATGTTTTTTTTTATAGAGTAATTCAAGTCTTATGGTCCAGATCACGGGTTTTGAAGGTTAATCCAAGTTAAATCAGTTTTTTTTTAGATTTTTTTTATTCTAATTTTTTTTTTTAATTTCTTCTTTAATATTTGATTTATTGAAAATAAAAGGTTATGTTTTTCTTTGCTTTCCTTTCTATAAGATTATCCTGGTTTTATGAGCTAGATAGCGGGTCTGACAAGTTTAACTAAATTAACTCAATTTTTTTTTCTTTTAATTTTAAGATTAAATATTTCTTGATTTTGTCATTCAATATTTGGTTTGTATAATTACAATTTATAATTTTTTCTACTATATTTTCTATTAGATTATCTCGTTCACATTATTTGGATCGCAAAGTTGGTAAACTTACTTAGCTTTGCTGAAACTTTATTTTTTTGGAGTTTATTTTGTTAAGTTTTTTTCCCCTTTGATTTTATCCTTATACATTTGAATTGCAAAAAATCAAGCTTATTATTTTTTTGAAATTATTCCAACTTCACGACTCGAGTCGCGAATTTAACATGCTAACTCATATTAGTTCAATTTTTTTTTTATTTTTTTTTAATTTTATCATCTAATATTAAATTATCTTATAATTAAATTTCTTTATATTTTTCCTATAATCAAATGTTTTTGTTTTAATCCAAGTCATCATGATCACATCTTTTTAAATTCGATCCACTTGCTATCATTATTTTTAATTAAATAAACCATCTTATTAGACATAATTAGATTGTATTATCCTAATCACATGTTTTCTCTCTTTAAAACACTAGCAAAACCTGAGCATCGTTTTTTACATTAATTTTTTTTTAACCCAGCCGGCAGCATGGTGGAGACCACCTATCAAGTCGTTTTCTAAACAATGTCATTGTTAGACAAATTATAGATCATCTAACTAGAGTTGAAAGGACATAATCAAAGCTCAGGCTTTCTTCTCACGCAGACTGCATTTGCACATTCTAATAGATCTTGAGAAACATTGTCTAGGAAATCAAAAAGAATTTTTGGTTCGAGAATTAAGCAAGAGAGATTCAAGCAGGGAGGGAAAAAAAAATTCGTTCCGCTGCAAAATGGCATCTATGTCAAATCAAAGAACAAGAGCTCTAAGGACATCAAAATTAAATGTTTTCTTCTACAATATATATCACGAATATCTTATCTGAGAAATTACATTATAATAGCTACCGCAAAAACAGCCCAATAATTTAGCTTAATCATGCCTGAAAAAAAATTGAGGGAAGAAACAGGCACTATTTACATGCATTCTAGTTGTAGGGTCATCTCTGCTCATCATTTTAAGAGGTTTGAGCTCGTATCTCATCCCATGATCACAATCTCACCTCGTAAGCCTGCCAAATCAAGAATAAGAGCATGAATTAATAGATAGTGGAAAAGCATTGACAGAAGAAGCAAGGATGAATTACATTTCTCAAGTATCTCGTTGGCCAACTGCAGTAGTGAATCTGCGTCTTCAGCCATCTTTTGAAACCCTCTCTGACTCCTTAACTGCTTCAGTTGCAACAAATGATTTGTTTTCTGCTTCTGCAACACTATATGCAGCGTCATTTGCTGCTCCTTCGACAGTATCACCGGTGTCATGTACAGACTTAGGACGCACCTCTTTCTTAGGAGTTGGTGTTTTTGTCCCAAACGAAGAAACTTTCTTTATCTTGTAGCAATTTTGGACCTGTACTTAATTCGTTAAAACTTCAAACCATTCAGTATGTTCTCACAATGTCTATTCAATATAACTTTTGTGCAATTTATTCTCACAGGACAAACTAAAAAACACACACAAGAGGTTGGGCTTTTCTGTTTCTTCTCTTAATGTCAGTCTTTAATTCAGTCATTGAAGGACAAAAGAAAAAAAACACGAGATAGGACTTTCTTTGCAGCCATCACTAGTGGCAAGTTTACTACCATCTAATTCCAAGGAAATTACAAATAACTAATGGACTTTTACAAACCCATATATGAACCTTCATTCTCTCTGTTTTTATGTTTTTTGGGACGTGGCAGTGATCGTCTTTGAGAAATACATTAACTTGCTGCAACATGCTCTTCAATTGCAATTCTCGTCCATGGAATAAGGCATGAACAAAGAGGTGAGGAGTGCAACAAAATGCAAATGAAAATTAAAAAAAGGGAACAATTTGATTCTACATTATAAATTTATGAGAAATTATTTAGTAGTGTGACAAGGTGCGCATCAGTATTAGGGATATCACCATCAGTAAAGAAGTTCCACTGGAAAGATCGAGATCACTCACCTTTTCAAGTTTTTCCTGAGCTACCAGCCTCCTCAACCTTGAACTTAATTGCCTCCTAAAATTTTGTGGTAGCTCTTGTCTTTGCTGCATGAATTATCAAGGGGGGGGGGGAAATACACTCGTCATATTTCTTAAAATTCAAAGAGCTAGAAAAATCAACAATGACGCATAAGAAATAACAACGAGCAAATTATGGTTGATTTACATAATTTTATTTTTCATAATCATTCACTAGTTTCATCCGGATGACAACAAAATTTTTGTAGGGGTCTATTTATGTGGTTTCTTTTCTTTTTCTTTCCTCTTCCCTTTTCGGGATGGCAACCACTGATGCATGGACAGGGGTGTGGGATATGGATGAAGTGACTTGCTCCTGATACTCTTTACAAATCAGAGGAATATCACCTTGGATTTGTCCTCTGCTCTCCATGCACAGCCATGTTAGGTGAGACAGATTTCAAGGGTATTGGTTTTCTCCTATTGCAGCTATAGGATTTAACATGCGGCATGCTTGGCAAGTCCATTTCTAGCCCAAATCTCGAAAAGATGAAGACAACAGTATAAACAGCACATATATATTCAACATCATGTCCAACTACATAATTGCCAGAGATAACAAAAATCACGAAGATCATTCTTCCATGTTGCAATAAATACCTATCTCGATGGTAAATCTATGACTATCAAATACAAAAGGAAAACACATTTTAATGATATGAAATTCATCGGGACCTCAATGTAGCTGATTATTGCGCTAGTATCTGCTCCATTTGGCTCATTAAAGGCTGAAAATTGCTTAAAAATCATGGCATTGTACCTGCCAAATTAAGAACATCAATCAATATCATTGCATTGCAGAGATCTCTCAAGCCGCATGCACGTCACCAATATATGTTACTTTACACAAAGCAACTATAATACTTGTCTTACGATACATACGAACTATGGCACGATATTACCCTAATTGCCACCAACTTACAAGAATTCACAAAACAATCTTGTTCCATTTTTATTTTTTTTGAAAGGGAATACAAAAGAAAATACTTAGGAGCGGTTTTCGAATCTGCTGCGGCTTCCGAATAATCATCGATAACAATATCAGCGGCGGCGGCGGCAGCAGCAGAAGTTTGGGGGTTGGGCAGTGGAGTTGCAGCAGCAGAATCAGGAAAGGATTTCACTTTTGTCGTCCGAGACTTGTCCTTAACGCTTTGGCTACCGGCACTAACAGTCATATTCCTCCATTTATCCTATTAATATAATAATATGATACAACAACAGCAGCAGCAACAACAACAAGAAGACGAAGAAGAGGAAGAAGAAGAAACCTTGAGATCGATATTAGAGCGGGAGTAAAGGTAAGGATTGAACTCAGGGTCTCTCTGTTATGTTTTTCCATTTTCCAGTACCGTGTTTGGCTACTCCTGCTCTCAACGCTTCTTCTTCCTCTGATGTCCACTTTTGCTTTGGATTCCCCATCTCTCTCTCTCTGTATCGCTCTTTTTTTTCTCTCCTTTCCTTCAAAATTTCCGTTTTCTAGGGTTTTCTTTATGCTTTCATCTGATATCTTCTTCTTCTTCTTCTTCTTCTTGACCTCAAGGTATCAGGCTAGGCTAGGCAACGCAACCGTTGATTTGTCAGCCCTAATTTGCAATCGAGAACGAAAATCCTGATACGGTGTCGTCCTCTCCTTATTTGACCTATCTTAAAAAAGAGGAAAAATCTGAAACATATTTCCCTACTGTACGTTACATACAAGCACGTTTTTAATTCATATTTCCATCCAAATTGTAATTTTGTTTTTATAAGGAGCTTAATTTTGTCCCGTTAAGCGTTCTAACAGAAACTCTTAATTGGAAAAATCAAAGAAGTTTAAGAGTGCAATTGTTATAAAAAATAGTTTTGAAGATAAGATTAATAATACTCTTAGTTCAGGGAGTATTAGGCAGATGACTCGTACGTTACTGCGGGTCAATTAATAAACAATATAGATAATTATTTCAATGACAATTAGAAGTGTTAGATCTATATTATTATAAACTTAAATAATTGTTAAATCTATATTTTAGATCTGACAACTATGCCAGATACATATTATTTAGGTTTGTTAAACATGTCAGATTCATACCTAAACCTGACGACAACCCCAAACCAGGTGTTCTAGGTCTGGCAAGGCAATAAAAAATCTTTAAATGTGCAGCATGATAAGATTGATATAAAATTATTAATGGTATGTATAATATTTATCCTAAAAAAATCAAATATCTATATTGTGGAGCTGGAAAAAAAAATCATGACTCAAAACTTTCTTCTTACCTTAGTAAAAAAAAATTCACTCTTTTTTAGCTCAAAAAAAAAAAAAAAGAGGGATTTACTTAGAATCGTTTTTAGTGGAGTTACGAAAAAAATGAGTTATTTAAGATAAACCTCAAAAATAAATATTATAAGTATGTTAGATCCAAACGACATGAGTTTGAAAATCATGTCAAACCTAAGGTGTTTGAGTCTAATAACCATGTCAAATCTAGGTGCTTAAGTCCGACAACCACATTAAACAATAAAAACACCCTTATATACAACCTTGTTTTTATCAAAACCCAAGGATAATCTTATATTTAAACTGTTTCAATAAAAAAAAAAGATAATGAAACCCTCAACACATGCATATTCTCCTTTTAGGGGTATGGTTGTTTATTCAACCATTTTTGTTAATAAAATAAAATAAAACTCCTAACCCAAAGATTAAAACTTTGTTTCCTGAAAAGTAAATAATATCTATACTACAACCAAAAAAAATCTAAACAAACACCATTTTATCCTTATTCATTTGTTTAATGTAAAATGTATTCCATAAAATAAATTAATCATACCTCTAGCTGCATACCTAGTAAGTTTTCCTGGCAAATACTACTTTAATTCACAATGATTTATATCTAAAAAAACAGTAAGGAGAAATAACATAGTTATTTGTTAATTAATAATATATATACAAGTAAAAAAAAGAAGAAAATGACGTAGTTTGGACCCGTTCGAGATAGGAGCGGCTATATTGAAATACTTCACCAATCTGATACGTCCACGTTGGCGGTCTTGAGGATGAGAGTTGAAGAGATGGACGAACAAAGGAAAAGACTAGAGAGCAGAGAAACCAAACCAGCCTTCCCTTCCTCTCATCCTCCCCCCCCCCCCCCAAAAAAAGAAAAGAAAAGATCTATGACCGTCAGTGGATTATTTTCCCCCCCCATAATATTTGTATTTTTTCAAGAACTACAACAAAGACTGTGAAGATAAAATATAAATCAAATCAACAAGAATCTCCAAGAACGTCACTGACGTTGTTGTCGCTCGATTAATTTTCGTTTTTAACTAAACTACCCAAACAACATCAATGGCGTTGATTGTTCTTGCACATAAATAGCAGCACCAAGAGCAAGAAAAAGATATCGGACAATTAAGAAATGGAAATGACGGGAGCACGGAATTTTCCGGAGCAATGCGAGCCGTCTGTGCTGCTGTCATGTCCAATGTCCTGTGTGGAGGTCTAAAACAGGAGCAGCAACACAGCCACAGATTAAGCAGCAGTGCAAAGCAGAGTGTTTTTAAAAGTAAAAAAAACGATTCCGTATATGTCAAATGAGGTCAGGAGGAGGAAGTAATATGTAGTCGAGTGATGATTGATAGTTGTAGTAGTGTTGCTGTCAAAGAAGGAATGGTTTGCTGAATGAAGAGGATTTAATATTCAAGCCGGAGTTCTGAGCATGGTTGTTGTACAAAATGCAGCGAAAAAAGGCCATGAGTCAACAGTCTAAAAACTTGCCGACAAGGTGTTTTTATTTGATTGAAGTATTTAATTAATAAATTTACCTTTTTTTATATCATGTTAACATATTAAACTTTTGTTATATCATTATGCGGTTGCATTTGCGTTCCGATGACAACAAGCGGAGAAGGTGGAAGGAGAAACTAGGATTTGGTGGTGGTTTTGTTGTGGTCCAGCAGGATTTAAGCTTTAGCTGCATAATTCAGCTAAATGTGGGGTTATGTGTTGTGAGGGGGTGGCAGGTATTGGTTCCCTGGATCATCCGTTTTACTAATAATTTATGGAGTTTGGGAGGATGAATTTAAAGGTAAATAATATTTAAGTAAAGTGTGTTTCCCTTTTATTACAAATGCCATGTGTGTTTCCACTTAAATTACGTATGGAAATAATTAAACAAATTTTTTGCCTTCCATTTTTTTTATTTTTCCATCTTCTTTTGAAACTTTGCCCTAAGCTTGAGTGAATAATCTACAACTGGGTATATTTTTCTTACCAACTTGATGCAACTTTTGTTGCAATTCGTAGGCTTGGAAATCACTGTTTTCTTTTCCTGTTTGGATTAAACCTGTATAAATTGTTGTAATTTTCAGATCTTGGACTTGATGGGTGTAATTGAGACATAGTTGTGCGGGATAGCCATTGTATTTCTTAACGACAATGAATCCCAATCTGATTCGGTCGCTCCTATTGACGAGTTAGTCCTATATTTGCTCCATGAAGAGTTTTTGAGGAGGTAAGACGAGCTACAAATTAGTGTGTGGTTTTTCAATAATTGCTTTTATACACAATTTATTCCAGCTTTTAATCATAGCCCTTTGATATTTGAAATTTGAGACCTTTTAGATGTGTAATAATCCTATATTTAAATTTCCTCTTAGGTTTTGTGGGGTGTCGAGTCAGGTGTTATTCATAACTGAAGCTCAAAAGTGGAGAAGGATTACCGAAGCAACTGATGGTCATAGTCCTTGTAGCATGTGAAACATGGCCATTGTAGTTCCCATGCAGGTAAATTTTTGATGTCCTCAAAATTTTTTTAGTCCTTGCTTGGTAAACTAGAATTTTTATCTTATTTATGGCATTTTTAAACCCAAAATTGATTTTTGACATGTTATTATAAGACCTTTCTACAATACTTTTGCATCTGGAGCTGCTTCCGGGAAATACACTTGCCCAGTATGAGGTGGGAGTTCCCAAGGGTTTTTTTCCTGTGCAAACAGCTTATGTTGTGAGAAGTTGAGTTATGGGTGAGATATAACCATTTTAGAAGTTCATATTAAAGCTCAAAGATTATGTGTATAAACTTTGTTTAAATATTAAAATAATAAGAGCTGGTTTATTATCCCTAGTTTTTATACTCCTGTAACAATCCAATAATAAAATGTATTATATGAGCCCTGTATTATTTTTCTATGTCATTTTCTTCCTTTCCATATTTTGAAAATTGAGATGGTAGCCTAATACCGGATTGTCCTCATGCCTACCTAAATTTGAACAAAAGGGAAAAGGAAAGATTGGCATGTGTAAAAACCCTTTTCTTTTCTGAATACAGATTGTTGATTGGTAAGGCAACTATGAATTAAGGGAAGTCCATTACAATGACATTCCAATTCTCCCTCACTGGTTTGCACCCCAGGTTTAGCTCTTAGGGTGTTTACAATGATATTTTCAACCATAGGATACATTCTGAATTTTAAATATTAGCTCAAAATAATTCTCTTCAAATAAACCGGTGAAGGAATTTGTAAATTGTTCAGAGCTGCAATTCCTATATAGACAATATCACTTTGACTTCTCAATTGCCGGTGGAAAAACAATCCATATGATCCAAAGCCTAATGGTTTTTTCATCTGGATTACAGAGACTACATTAAAACAAAAAAGTTCAATGTTTTAGAAGCTGAATATCCACCATTTTCTTTATTGCAATGCCCATGTCGTCAACAAGAGTTTTCTTATGAGGTTTGTTTCCAATATGAAGTAGTTTTGGATTTTTTCCAATATTAATTAATAACAAAAATGTGCAAAGATATAGAAGAGATAAGTAAACTGCATGAAACTTCTATTTGGCCACAAAAGACGCGATTGGGCCCCCCTTTTTGACTTGTTACAAGAAAAAGCTCTTTGTCAAGATTAGAAGCCATGGGAAATCCGAGTCTTGAAAACCTATGAAGAGGTAATCTTCACAACCAAATCTATGATGCCAATCTAGGAGTAGTTTTACTTATCTTTACTTCCAAGACATGTTGCTTATTTGCATGCCATGTAAAAACCAAATTATGGTTACAAAAAAACTAAAGGGTGGTTTGTCATTGACCCATCTGATGTTGACCTTTTGACAGATAAATTTTTATATTGTCCCGATAAACAAAGTCAGTAGGTTATCTGGGTTTGATTCTCTCCAAATATTGGATTTTTGAGTTATATAATAGTCTCCGAGTTGTGCTAAATTGTGCATGTTTAATTGTTGGTATTGCCAATTATGGTCATAGGCCATAATGCTGAAGCCCCATGAACAAAGTGCTATTAGTATTTTTGCACTAGAAAGCACTTTGCATTCTCGGGACGATATCTATTTCACAAAAATAATAGAATAAATATATGGACAACATTTATTGTCGCTTGGGTGGCAGAAAGCGTAGTGAATTATATTTTTTGATCTGTTAAGCAGGAATGGTCCTTAAATTCCATTTGGTGGTTCCTTGCCAAATACAGTGAGTCAAAAAAAATCTTGCATTTGGTGAGCCAGAAGCTGCAATCAATGTGCATTCCAGGCCACAAAAGTAACAGTAGGGAATAATCTCTGTATTTTCTGACATAAATGAAACTTCAAGGCACCTAGTTTCATGAGAAATGCCCGATGACTTACATGCAAACAAAAATCGAGGACATAATATCGTAATTCATGCAGTGGCTTGAGGATCAACCCATCTCTCAGCATTGGTGCCAGGCTCCAAATTATGCTTCCGTAAATGCAAATATATTGAAATCAGGAACATTCTAAGGGGAAAGCCTATTCCTTGAAAGTCGTTATGCAAATATTACAATGCAAGGAATGGAACGGTGGACAACCACAAACATTCCCGAACACCACTTCATCCATTTTACAAAATCATCCTTTAAAGATGGTAATAATCGATAAATTTCAGCAATCAAAATGGGACATCCACTGATGACAGTAGTTACTCCACATCAAATTCCTTACTGAGTTTGTCAATCTTCTTGCGTGAATAAAACATCACTTCCAGCACAGTTAAATAAGTTAATCTACATTTGCCAACAATTCTTTGTGAGAATCCACTATACCATGGATTTATGCTTCCTGGTTAGGACTCATTTTTGGGAACGAATTTTCTAGTCCAGTTATTTCTGAAAATATTAAAAAAACAAGTTAGCTGATGCTCCTAAACTTATGCTGGAAGATGTAATTTTATGCTGAATGCTTTTTTCTTTTTTCACAGCTTGGAATACTCTTTTGCCACCTAGAGAAAACCCGTCAAAAGGCATTCTTTTTCTCGTTGGACTAGCACTTTATATTGCAGCTTGGATATTGAAGGCATCAGAACAGTTTTATCCATACAAACTTCCGCTTTTACCCAGCTGGTATGATTAGTATTCCTTTTTGATGACAACTCCCATCATTTGCCTATACTAATTAAATTATAAATCTTTTAATATCCGCTTACCTCCATGCTTAGTTAGAACTCAATTTTCATATGATCCTTGATACAAGTCCAATCATGGGATGAAATGTAATACTCGTTCTTGAAGAATGAATACACAAAATACTACAGAGGATAGAACTAAGCCATGCCCTGAGTTTAGTAAAGAATCTAGTCAAAAAAAATGGGTTTCTGGGCATCATGTAATGGAAGATGAACGGCAGTGACTGGGAGAGTAATGAATATTCCCGGTTGTTTCCTTGTTTTATAACATAATCAACACGCAGTTAGAGTTGTGGTTGTAGAAAGGCTTATTGGTAACAATGGTGGTGGGACTACTAGCCATCTTAAAGAGAACTTGTGTTTTTATGAGAATTTTGATTAGCACATATTCTGTTAAGGAAGTTTTCCGTAACAATGTGTAAATGAAAGAAAAGAGGATGAGAATGTGGAGAAATAGAGAAGAAAAGGATTTTCTACAATAACTGAAACTGTATACTTCATTACTTGACTCACGTATATCACATGTCTTATCAGTACACTCAGTTTAATCGCTATACCTTTCTTGTAACTAAATCTCATCTACCTTCATGCTAACAAACTAACTAACTAACTATACTAACTAACGATACAAACAGTAAATTTCCCACATGATATATTCTTAATTCCCACAAAGCTCCAATTATTAAGTAAAATCATGTAAAACGTAATAAACCAATGTCTGCCACTATTCCTTTTCTCTAATTGTCCAAGCTTCTTTCTTCCATGCTCATGACAATTACCCTTTCCCTCTTAAGATTCTTGTCCAAAAAAATCTGTGTTAAAATCAGGGAACTGTTGGCTCAATTTCTTCCCGGATTTTCCCAGGATGGCATGTCTTTCAGCCTTCTGTAAGAATACTGCATGTCTTTGCCATGACCACGAATATTTGAATTCATGGACAGTAGGATATTGAATCTTTTTCCTCAAACAACCTTTTGATCCAATTACAGTGCCTTCCCTTTGAATCTGAGAATTCCTTTCGTAAACTGATATTGTGGCCAGCTATTCTCATAAGATGCCTTTAACTTTCTTCATGCAAAGCTGGCACCATTACAGTGATTGCCAATCAACCCTGCCATTAAGGCATATCAATCTGTTTTTATTTCCAACAGTTGCTCATTCTTTCATCAAATATTCTGGACAATTCATCAGTTTTCACATTTTCCTTTCCCTTCTTTGTACATGAATTTAGATAACTAAGCCCTATTAACCATGGTTATACCCTTTCTTCTGTATTGGTGAATGGATCTTCCTGTTCAAGTAGAACTTCAAGGCTCCTCATGATCAGTTTTTTATGATGAGATTGATTATGCGTCAAGAAGTGCCTCCACCTTTCAACTGCCATCAAAATGGCCATGATATTTTTGCTTTGTAGATGTGATAACCTCAGGTGTCTTAGTCTCAAAGCCTTGCAGAAGTAAGCTAGAGGTCCAACCTTCTTGGCTCAACACTGTTTTCCAATCCACTTGAACCAAGCATCATTTTTCCTATACATAAGACCTTAACACAATCAGGCAGTGCCACCACAGTGCTGTGCCTTAGAGCTACTTTAAGTTCATTAAAATGCATCTTAGAGCCTTATCATTCCATACAAAACTGTTCTATTTCAGTAAGGGGGTACAGTAAATGTTTTGCTACAACATTGCCAAACCCTTGAATAAACTTTCTGTAGTAACCTGCCCCTGAAGCTTAAGAACCCTCTTAATTCTTTGATTAGCAGAAGGTTTCTGGCCAATCCTTAACAGCTTCAGTCTTTTTAGGATCAATGGATTTTTTTTCTTCTTACTTTTGAGATAAAATGCCCAAGATACATACAACTTGCCTTTTACAGAAAGAACATTTATATCTTTTTGGAAAAAGCTGGATGGTTCTTTGGTTGCTCCAATACTAATTTAAGATGACTAATATGTAAACTGTAAAATGTAGATCTATATACCTAAGTATATCATAAAAAAATCCCAAGTATATAACTTTCTCAAAATTAGGTTTCTAACACATTAGTTTATCAATGTATGGGAATGTAGTCGGAGCATTTTGTTAATTCAAAAAAGGCATTACCTGTGAAATTCGTAGTGGCCCATGGTGAGTTCTGAAGGGCTTGTTTGTCTCCCACATCTGCTTCAAACATTATCTCACTTTGATGGTATGCTGACCTAATTATCCATCTTAGAAAAGAACCGTGATTCCATGAAGTTCAACCCAGCAGGTCATCCAACTAACAAAAAATTGTGAGCTTATTTTGAACAGTTAAACTATTCAGAATGTCCATAGTCTATGCAGAATCTCCATGTGTTGTCCTTTTCTTCTTGACTAGAAGGACTTAGTGAAGCAAATGAGCTTTCCTGCTGTGTTGAAAAAATCCCATTCTTTAGCATCTCTTTTACTAGCCTTTCAATTTTCTTCCTTCCTGAATAAAAAAACTTTTATATGGCCTAATGTTTCACAGACTTTTGCTCCTGGAAATAATGGAATCTTGTGGTACTAAAGTTCCCTAGACAAGGAAAAGTTGTGTGGATTCTGCAAACACCATGTGAAACTCTTTCAGCAATGCTTCAACTACTGGAATCTTTTTTATAATTCCACTGCCGCCTCCTACACCTTCAATTGCAAAGTAACTGTCCATCAAATCCACATATAGCTTTCTTATGACTTTTGTAAGCCTTGGTTGCCATGATCTCCATGTAAGTCTTTACTTCATTTACTACGCCTCTAAGTTTCAATCATTCATTCTTCTTTCTTGAATGATAAGTTATCAGTTTAACACAATCAAAACAATATAGGTGAATAAACCCTTTTACCAATCCCTTCCAAACACCATGTCACATCTCCCCAACTCTTGATTTTGCAAACATTTGCATGAACCACCTAAAAGTTGTTGCGCACCATACTCATAATAATTTCATTCGCCACGGTGACTGCCAAACACCTTTTCATCAATGAAGCTGTGGCGTATTTTTTTTTCATACACTGTCCTATTGATATTTGAGCTCCTCTCCCTTGACAACTTTCCTTTTTTTCTAATAGTGTTTTATCAACATAGTTTTTTTCTGCGTACAATTCAGAGATAGCCCAT
>CM055351.1:889195-920757 GCA_029228515.1 Populus alba x Populus x berolinensis | reverse complement strand
CAAATGGGGGCATCGAAGTCGGATGCCGCGAAACTCACCGAGTCAAACGCTTTCGCCGTTTGCGGATGAAGTCTGATGTAGAACAAGTAGCAGAAGCATACATGCTCAAGAGGGATCACCCGAAATTCAAAGGCAACTGAATTTCGGCAACCGGGCATCGAAGTCGGAATGCCGCGAAACTTACGTGGTCAAAGCGTTTCGTCGTTTGCGGAAGTAACTCTTATGGAGTAACAAGTAGCGAAAGCATACAGCCTCAAGAGGGATCACCCGAAATTCAAAGGCAACTGATTTTCGGCAACCGGGGCATCGAAGTCGGAATGTCCGCGGAAACTCCCCGATTGAAATATTTTCGCCGTTTTGCGTTAGAAAGTTGCTGGAGAACAAGTAGCAGAAGCATACCATGCTCAAGAGGAAGTCATCCGAAATTCAAAGGCAACTGAATTTCTGGCAACCGGGGCATCGAAGTCGGAATGCCGCGAACTCACCGAGTCAAAGCGTTTCGCCGTTTGCGGAAGAAGTGTGAAGTAGAACAAGTAGCAGAAGCATACATGCTCAAGAGGGATCACCCGAAATTCAAAGGCAACTGAATTTCGGCAACGGGGCATCGAAGTCGGAATGCCGCGAAACTCACCGGTCAAAGCGTTTCGCTGTTTGCGGAAGGAAGTCTGATGTAGAACAAGTAGCTGAAGCATACATGCTCAAGAGGGATCACCGAAATTCAAAGGCAAATGAATTTCGGCAACGGGGCATCGAAAGTCGGAATGCCGCGAAAACTCACCGAGTCAAAGCGTTTTGTTGTTTGCGAAGGAAGTGTGATGTAGAAACAAGTAGCAGAAGCATACATGCTCAAGAGGGATCACCCGAAATTCAAAGGCAACTGAATTTCGGCAACCGGGCATCGAAGTCGGAATGCCGCGAAACTCACCGAGTCAAAGCGTTTCGCCGTTTGCGGAAGGAAGTCTGATGTAGAACAAGTAGTAGCAGAAGCATACATGCTCAAGAGGGATCACCCGAATATTCAAAGGCAATGAATTTCGGCAACCGGGGCATCGAAGTCGGAATGCAGCGAAACTCACCGAGTCAAAGCGTTTCGCCGTTTGCGGAAGGGAAGTGTGATGTAGAACAAGTAGCAGAAGCATACATGCTCAAGAGGGATCACCCGAAATTCAAAGGCAACTGAATTTCGGCAACCGGGGCATCGAAGTCGGAATGCCGCGAAACTCACCGAGTCAAAGCGTTTCCCGTTTGCGGAAGAATCTTGATGTAGAACAAGTAGCAGAAGCATACATGCTCAAGAGGGATCACCCGAAATTCAAAGGCAACTGAATTTCGGCAACCGGGGCATCGAAGTCGGAATGCCGCGAAACTCACCGAGTCAAAGCGTTTTGTGTTTGCGGAAGAAGTGTGATGTAGAACAAGTAGCAGAAGCATACATGCTCAAGAGGGATCACCCGAAATTCAAAGGCAACTGAATTTCGGCAACCGAGCATCGAAGTCGGAATGCCGCGAAACTCACCGAGGCAAAGCGTTTCGCCGTTTGCGGAAGAAGTCTGGTGTAGAACAAGTAGCAGAAGCATACATGCTCAAGAGGGATCACCCGAAATTCAAAGGCAACTGAATTTCAGCAACCGGGGCATCGAAGTCGGAATGCCGCGAAACTCACCGAGTCAAAGCGTTTCGCTGTTTGCGGAAGGAAGTCTGATGTAGAACAAGTAGCAGAAGCATACATGCTCAAGAGGGATCACCCGAAATTCAAAGGCAACTGAATTTCGGCAACGGGGCATCAAAGTCGGAATGCCGCGAAACTCACCTAGTCAAGGCGTTTCGCCGTTTGCGGAAGAAGTCTGATGTAGAACAAGTTGCAGAAGCATACATGCTCAAGAGGGATCACCCGAAATTCGAAGGCAACTGAATTTCGGCAACAGGGGCATCGAAGTCGGAATGCCGCGAAACTCACCGAGTCAAAGCGTTTCGCTGTTTGGGGAAGAAGTCTGATGTAGAACAAGTAGCAGAAGCATACATGCTCAAGAGGGATCACCCGAAATTCAAAGGCAACTGAATTTCGGCACCGGGGCATCGAAGTCGGAATTCCGCGAAACTCAGAGTCAAAGCGTTTATATGTTTGGGGAGAAACTGTGATGTAGAACAAGTAGCAGAAGCACACATGCTCAAGAGGGATCACCCGAAATTCAAAGGCAATTGAATTTCTGCAAACGGGCATCGAAGTCGGAATGCCGCGAAACTTACCGAGTCAAAGCGTTTCGTTGTTTGCGGATGAACTTTGATGTAGAACACGTAGCAGAAGCATACATGCTCAAGAGGGATCACCCGAAATTCAAAGGCAACTGAATTTCGGCAACCGGGGCATCGAAGTCGGAATGCCGCGAAACTCACCGAGTCAAAGCGTTTCATTGTTGGGGGATGAAGTCTGATGTAGAACAAGTAGCAGACGCATACATGCTCAAGAGGGATCACCCGAAATTTCAAAGGCAATGAATTTCGGCAACGGGGCATCGAAGTGCGAATTCCGCGAAACTTACCGAGTCAAAGCTGTTTCTCTGTTTGCGGAAGAAATTTGTTGTAGAACAAGTAGCAGAAGCATCCATGCTTCAAGAGGGATCACCCGAAATTCAAAGGCAATTGAATTTCGGCAACCGGGGCTATCGACGTCGGAATTCCGCTGAACACTCACCTAGTCAAAGCGTTTCGCCGTTTGCGGGAAGTAAGTGTCGATGGAGAACAGAGTAGCAGAAGCATTACATGCTCATAAGGAGGGCATCACCCGAAATTCAAAGGCAAACTGAATTTCGGCAACTGGGGAGGAATCGAAGTCGGAATGCCTGCGAAACTTACCGAGTCACAAGCGTTTCGCAGTTTGCGGAAGGAAATGTTATGTAGAACCAAGTAGCAGAAGCATAAATGCTCAAGAGGGATCACCCGAAATTCAAAGGCAACACTGAATTTCGGCAAACCGGGGCATCGATAGTCGGAATGCCTCGAAACTAAACCGTGGTCAAAAGCGTTTCGCCTGTTTGCGTGAAGGAAGGGTCTGATGGAGAACACGTAGCAGAAGCATACATGCTCAAGAGGGATCACTCGAAATTCAAAGGCAAACTGAATTTCGGGCAACCGGGGCATCGAAGTCGGAATTGGCCGCGAACACTCACCGAGTACAAATCGTTTCGAGTTTGCGGTAAGGAAAGTCTGATGTAGAACAAGTAGCTAGAAAAGGGAGGGCCATACATGGCTCTAAGGGAGGGATCACCCGAAATTCAAAGGCAACTGACATTTCGGCAACCGGGGCATCGAAGTCGGGGGGGGAGGGGGGGGGAGGGGGGGCGGGGGGGGGGGGGGGGGGGGGGATGGAATGCCGCGAAACTCACCCGATGTCAAAGGCGTTTCGCTGTTTGACGGAAGGAAGTCTGATGTAGAATAAGTTAGTAGAAGCATACATTGCTCAAGATGGGCATCACCCGAAATTCAAAGGCAACTGAATTGTCGGCAACCGGGGCATCGAAGTCGGAATGCCGCGAAACTTCACCGAGTCAAAGCGTTTCGCTGTTTGGCGAAAGGAAGTGTGATGGAGAACAAGTAGCCGGAAGCATAAGCTGCTCAAGAGGGATCACCCGAAAATTCAAAGGCAAATCTGAATTTCGGGCAAACGGGAAATCGAAGTCGGAATGCCGCGAAACTCACCGAGTCAAAGCGTTTCTCGCTGTCTTTTGCGGAAAGGAAAGTTTGATGTAGAACAAAGTAGCAGATAGCATACATGCTCAAGAGGGATCACCCGAAAATTTCAAAGGCAACTGAATTTCGGCAACCGGGGAATCGAAGTCGGAATGCCGCGAAAACTCACCGATGTCAAAGCGATTTTCGCCGTTTGAGGAAGGAAAGTATGATGGTAGAACAAGTAGCAGAAGCATACATGCTCAAGGGGAGATCACCGAAATTCAAAGGCAACTGAATTTCGGCAAAAGGGGATATCGAAAGTCGGGGAATGCCGGCGGAAACTCACCGATGTTCAAAGCGTTTCGCCGTTAGTCGGAAAGAAAGTCTGATGTCGAGAACAAGTAGTGCAGAAAGCATACATGAACTCAAGTGGGATCACCCAAAATTCAAAGGCAACTGAATTTCGGCATCGGGGCATCGAAGTCGGATATGCCTGCGAAACTCACGAGTTCAAAAGCGTTTCGTTGTTTGCGGAAAGAAAGATCTGATGTAGAACAATAGTAGCAGAAGAATACATGCTCAAGAGGGATCACCCGAAAATTCAAAGGCAAACTGAATTTCGGCAACCGGGGCATCGAAGTCGGAATGCCGCGAAACTCACCGAGTCAAAGCGTTTCGTTGTTTGCGGAAGGGAAGTGTGATGTAGCACAAGGTAGCCGGAAGAATACATGCTCAAAAGGAATCACCCGAAAGTCAACGGCAACTGAATTTCGGCAAACGGGGCATCGAAGTCGGAATGCCGCTAAACTCACCGAGTCAAAGCGTTTCGCTGTTTGCGGATGGAAGTGTGATGTAGAACAAGTCGCAAGATTCATAACATGCTCAAGAGGGATCACCTGAAATTCAACAGGCAACTGAATTTCAGCAACGGGGCATCGAAGTCGGAATGCCGCGAAACTCAACGGACTCAAAGCGTTTTGCTGTTTGCGGAAGGAAGTGAGATGTAGAACAAGTAGGCAGAAGCCTACATGCTCAAAAGGGATCACCCGCAATTCAAAGGCAACATGAATTTCGGCAACCGGGGCATCGAAGTCGGCATTGCCACGAAAACTCACCTAGTCCAAAGCGTTTTGCCGTTTGCGGAATGAAGTGTGCTGTAGAAACAAGTAGCAGACGCTTACATGCCTCAAGAGGGATCACCCAAAATTCAAATGGCAACTGAATTTCCGGCAAACGGGGGCATCGAAGTTGGAAGGCAGCGAAAATTACCGAGTCAAAGCGTTTCGTGTTTGCGGAAGGAAGTGTGATTTAGAACAAGTAGCAGAAAGCATATCATGTTCAAAAGGGGATCGCCCGAAATTCAAAGGCAACTGAATTTCGGCAAACCGGGCATCGAAGTCGGAAAAGCAGCGCCACTCACCGAGTCAAAGCGTTTCGCTGTATTGCGGTGGAAGTGTGATGTAGAACCCGTTAGCAGACGCATACATGCTCAACAGGGTATCACCCGGAAATTGAAAGGCAACTGAATTTTGGCAACCGGGGACATCGAAGTCGGAATGCCGCGGAACTCGCCAAGTCAAAGCGTTTTCCCGTTTGTGGAAGGAAGGGTGTTGTAGAACTATTAGCAGACGCATACATCGCTCAAGAGGGATCACCCGAAATTCAAAAGGCAGTGAATTTCGGTATACCGGGGCATCGAAGTTGGAAACCCGCGAAACTCACCGAGTCAAAGCGTTTCGCCATTTGCGGAAGGAAGTGTGATGTAGAACAAGTAGCAGATGCATTACATGCTCAAGAGGAATCACCCGAAATTCAAAGGCAACTGAATTTCGGCCACCGGGGCACCGATTAGTCGGAATGTGTGAAAACTCACCGAGTCAAAGCGTTTCGCTGTTTGCGGAAGGAGTGTGATGTCGAACACGTAGCAGAAGCATACCTGCTCAAGAGGGGATCACCCGAAATTCAAAGGCAACTGAATTTCGGCAACCGGGGCACCGAAGTCGGAATGGCGCGAAACTCACAGACGATCAAAGCGTTTCAGCTGTTTGCGGATGGAAGTGTGATGTAGAACAAGTAGCACGAAGCATACTTGCTCAACAGGGATAACCCGAATTTAAAAGGCAACTGAATTTCGGCAACCGGGACATCGAAGTCGGAATGCCGCGAAACTCACCGAGTCAATGCGTTTCGTTGTTTGCGGAAGGAAGTGTGATGTACAACAAGTAGCAGAAGCACACATGCTCAACAGGGATCAACCGAATTTAAAAGGCAACTGAATTTCGGCAACCGGGACATCGAAGTCGGAATGCCGCGAAACTCACCGAGTCAATGCGTTTCGTTGTTTGCGGAAGGAAGTGTGATGTAGAACAAGTAGCAGAAGCATACATGCTCAAGAGGGATCACCCGAAATTCAAAGGCAACTGAATTTTGGGCAACCGGGGCATCGAAGTCGGAATGCCGCGAAACTCACCGAGTCAAAGCGTTTCGCCGTTTGCGGAAGAAGTCTGATGTAGAACAAGTAGCAGAAGCATACATGCTCAAGAGGGATCACCCGAAATTCAAAGGCAACTGAATTTCGGCAACGGGGCATCGAAGTCGGAATGCCGCGAAACTCACCGAGTCAAAGCGTTTCGCCGTTTGCGGAAGAAGTCTGATGTAGAACAAGTAGCAGAAGCATACATGCTCAAGAGGGATCACCCGAAATTCAAAGGCAACTGAATTTCGGCAACCGGGGCATCGAAGTCGGAATGCCGCGAAACTCACCGAGTCAAAGCGTTTCGCCGTTTGCGGAAGAAGTCTGATGTAGAACAAGTAGCAGAAGCATACATGCTCAAGAGGGATCACCCGAAATTCAAAGGCAACTGAATTTCGGCAACCGGGGCATCGAAGTCGGAATGCCGCGAAACTCACCGAGTCAAAGCGTTTCGCCGTTTGCGGAAGAAGTCTGATGTAGAACAAGTAGCAGAAGCATACATGCTCAAGAGGGATCACCCGAAATTCAAAGGCAACTGAATTTCGGCAACCGGGGCATCGAAGTCGGAATGCCGCGAAACTCACCGAGTCAAAGCGTTTCGCCGTTTGCGGAAGAAGTCTGATGTAGAACAAGTAGCAGAAGCATACATGCTCAAGAGGGATCACCCGAAATTCAAAGGCAACTGAATTTCGGCAACCGGGGCATCGAAGTCGGAATGCCGCGAAACTCACCGAGTCAAAGCGTTTCGCCGTTTGCGGAAGAAGTCTGATGTAGAACAAGTAGCAGAAGCATACATGCTCAAGAGGGATCACCCGAAATTCAAAGGCAACTGAATTTCGGCAACCGGGGCATCGAAGTCGGAATGCCGCGAAACTCACCGAGTCAAAGCGTTTCGCCGTTTGCGGAAGAAGTCTGATGTAGAACAAGTAGCAGAAGCATACATGCTCAAGAGGGATCACCCGAAATTCAAAGGCAACTGAATTTCGGCAACCGGGGCATCGAAGTCGGAATGCCGCGAAACTCACCGAGTCAAAGCGTTTCGCCGTTTGCGGAAGAAGTCTGATGTAGAACAAGTAGCAGAAGCATACATGCTCAAGAGGGATCACCCGAAATTCAAAGGCAACTGAATTTCGGCAACCGGGGCATCGAAGTCGGAATGCCGCGAAACTCACCGAGTCAAAGCGTTTCGCCGTTTGCGGAAGAAGTCTGATGTAGAACAAGTAGCAGAAGCATACATGCTCAAGAGGGATCACCCGAAATTCAAAGGCAACTGAATTTCGGCAACCGGGGCATCGAAGTCGGAATGCCGCGAAACTCACCGAGTCAAAGCGTTTCGCCGTTTGCGGAAGAAGTCTGATGTAGAACAAGTAGCAGAAGCATACATGCTCAAGAGGGATCACCCGAAATTCAAAGGCAACTGAATTTCGGCAACCGGGGCATCGAAGTCGGAATGCCGCGAAACTCACCGAGTCAAAGCGTTTCGCCGTTTGCGGAAGAAGTCTGATGTAGAACAAGTAGCAGAAGCATACATGCTCAAGAGGGATCACCCGAAATTCAAAGGCAACTGAATTTCGGCAACGGGGCATCGAAGTCGGAATGCCGCGAAACTCACCGAGTCAAAGCGTTTCGCCGTTTGCGGAAGAAGTCTGATGTAGAACAAGTAGCAGAAGCATACATGCTCAAGAGGGATCACCCGAAATTCAAAGGCAACTGAATTTCGGCAACCGGGGCATCGAAGTCGGAATGCCGCGAAACTCACCGAGTCAAAGCGTTTCGCCGTTTGCGGAAGAAGTCTGATGTAGAACAAGTAGCAGAAGCATACATGCTCAAGAGGGATCACCCGAAATTCAAAGGCAACTGAATTTCGGCAACCGGGGCATCGAAGTCGGAATGCCGCGAAACTCACCGAGTCAAAGCGTTTCGCCGTTTGCGGAAGAAGTCTGATGTAGAACAAGTAGCAGAAGCATACATGCTCAAGAGGGATCACCCGAAATTCAAAGGCAACTGAATTTCGGCAACCGGGGCATCGAAGTCGGAATGCCGCGAAACTCACCGAGTCAAAGCGTTTCGCCGTTTGCGGAAGAAGTCTGATGTAGAACAAGTAGCAGAAGCATACATGCTCAAGAGGGATCACCCGAAATTCAAAGGCAACTGAATTTCGGCAACCGGGGCATCGAAGTCGGAATGCCGCGAAACTCACCGAGTCAAAGCGTTTCGCCGTTTGCGGAAGAAGTCTGATGTAGAACAAGTAGCAGAAGCATACATGCTCAAGAGGGATCACCCGAAATTCAAAGGCAACTGAATTTCGGCAACCGGGGCATCGAAGTCGGAATGCCGCGAAACTCACCGAGTCAAAGCGTTTCGCCGTTTGCGGAAGAAGTCTGATGTAGAACAAGTAGCAGAAGCATACATGCTCAAGAGGGATCACCCGAAATTCAAAGGCAACTGAATTTCGGCAACCGGGGCATCGAAGTCGGAATGCCGCGAAACTCACCGAGTCAAAGCGTTTCGCCGTTTGCGGAAGAAGTCTGATGTAGAACAAGTAGCAGAAGCATACATGCTCAAGAGGGATCACCCGAAATTCAAAGGCAACTGAATTTCGGCAACCGGGGCATCGAAGTCGGAATGCCGCGAAACTCACCGAGTCAAAGCGTTTCGCCGTTTGCGGAAGAAGTCTGATGTAGAACAAGTAGCAGAAGCATACATGCTCAAGAGGGATCACCCGAAATTCAAAGGCAACTGAATTTCGGCAACCGGGGCATCGAAGTCGGAATGCCGCGAAACTCACCGAGTCAAAGCGTTTCGCCGTTTGCGGAAGAAGTCTGATGTAGAACAAGTAGCAGAAGCATACATGCTCAAGAGGGATCACCCGAAATTCAAAGGCAACTGAATTTCGGCAACCGGGGCATCGAAGTCGGAATGCCGCGAAACTCACCGAGTCAAAGCGTTTCGCCGTTTGCGGAAGAAGTCTGATGTAGAACAAGTAGCAGAAGCATACATGCTCAAGAGGGATCACCCGAAATTCAAAGGCAACTGAATTTCGGCAACCGGGGCATCGAAGTCGGAATGCCGCGAAACTCACCGAGTCAAAGCGTTTCGCCGTTTGCGGAAGAAGTCTGATGTAGAACAAGTAGCAGAAGCATACATGCTCAAGAGGGATCACCCGAAATTCAAAGGCAACTGAATTTCGGCAACCGGGGCATCGAAGTCGGAATGCCGCGAAACTCACCGAGTCAAAGCGTTTCGCCGTTTGCGGAAGAAGTCTGATGTAGAACAAGTAGCAGAAGCATACATGCTCAAGAGGGATCACCCGAAATTCAAAGGCAACTGAATTTCGGCAACCGGGGCATCGAAGTCGGAATGCCGCGAAACTCACCGAGTCAAAGCGTTTCGCCGTTTGCGGAAGAAGTCTGATGTAGAACAAGTAGCAGAAGCATACATGCTCAAGAGGGATCACCCGAAATTCAAAGGCAACTGAATTTCGGCAACCGGGGCATCGAAGTCGGAATGCCGCGAAACTCACCGAGTCAAAGCGTTTCGCCGTTTGCGGAAGAAGTCTGATGTAGAACAAGTAGCAGAAGCATACATGCTCAAGAGGGATCACCCGAAATTCAAAGGCAACTGAATTTCGGCAACCGGGGCATCGAAGTCGGAATGCCGCGAAACTCACCGAGTCAAAGCGTTTCGCCGTTTGCGGAAGAAGTCTGATGTAGAACAAGTAGCAGAAGCATACATGCTCAAGAGGGATCACCCGAAATTCAAAGGCAACTGAATTTCGGCAACCGGGGCATCGAAGTCGGAATGCCGCGAAACTCACCGAGTCAAAGCGTTTCGCCGTTTGCGGAAGAAGTCTGATGTAGAACAAGTAGCAGAAGCATACATGCTCAAGAGGGATCACCCGAAATTCAAAGGCAACTGAATTTCGGCAACCGGGGCATCGAAGTCGGAATGCCGCGAAACTCACCGAGTCAAAGCGTTTCGCCGTTTGCGGAAGAAGTCTGATGTAGAACAAGTAGCAGAAGCATACATGCTCAAGAGGGATCACCCGAAATTCAAAGGCAACTGAATTTCGGCAACCGGGGCATCGAAGTCGGAATGCCGCGAAACTCACCGAGTCAAAGCGTTTCGCCGTTTGCGGAAGAAGTCTGATGTAGAACAAGTAGCAGAAGCATACATGCTCAAGAGGGATCACCCGAAATTCAAAGGCAACTGAATTTCGGCAACCGGGGCATCGAAGTCGGAATGCCGCGAAACTCACCGAGTCAAAGCGTTTCGCCGTTTGCGGAAGAAGTCTGATGTAGAACAAGTAGCAGAAGCATACATGCTCAAGAGGGATCACCCGAAATTCAAAGGCAACTGAATTTCGGCAACCGGGGCATCGAAGTCGGAATGCCGCGAAACTCACCGAGTCAAAGCGTTTCGCCGTTTGCGGAAGAAGTCTGATGTAGAACAAGTAGCAGAAGCATACATGCTCAAGAGGGATCACCCGAAATTCAAAGGCAACTGAATTTCGGCAACCGGGGCATCGAAGTCGGAATGCCGCGAAACTCACCGAGTCAAAGCGTTTCGCCGTTTGCGGAAGAAGTCTGATGTAGAACAAGTAGCAGAAGCATACATGCTCAAGAGGGATCACCCGAAATTCAAAGGCAACTGAATTTCGGCAACCGGGGCATCGAAGTCGGAATGCCGCGAAACTCACCGAGTCAAAGCGTTTCGCCGTTTGCGGAAGAAGTCTGATGTAGAACAAGTAGCAGAAGCATACATGCTCAAGAGGGATCACCCGAAATTCAAAGGCAACTGAATTTCGGCAACCGGGGCATCGAAGTCGGAATGCCGCGAAACTCACCGAGTCAAAGCGTTTCGCCGTTTGCGGAAGAAGTCTGATGTAGAACAAGTAGCAGAAGCATACATGCTCAAGAGGGATCACCCGAAATTCAAAGGCAACTGAATTTCGGCAACCGGGGCATCGAAGTCGGAATGCCGCGAAACTCACCGAGTCAAAGCGTTTCGCCGTTTGCGGAAGAAGTCTGATGTAGAACAAGTAGCAGAAGCATACATGCTCAAGAGGGATCACCCGAAATTCAAAGGCAACTGAATTTCGGCAACCGGGGCATCGAAGTCGGAATGCCGCGAAACTCACCGAGTCAAAGCGTTTCGCCGTTTGCGGAAGAAGTCTGATGTAGAACAAGTAGCAGAAGCATACATGCTCAAGAGGGATCACCCGAAATTCAAAGGCAACTGAATTTCGGCAACCGGGGCATCGAAGTCGGAATGCCGCGAAACTCACCGAGTCAAAGCGTTTCGCCGTTTGCGGAAGAAGTCTGATGTAGAACAAGTAGCAGAAGCATACATGCTCAAGAGGGATCACCCGAAATTCAAAGGCAACTGAATTTCGGCAACCGGGGCATCGAAGTCGGAATGCCGCGAAACTCACCGAGTCAAAGCGTTTCGCCGTTTGCGGAAGAAGTCTGATGTAGAACAAGTAGCAGAAGCATACATGCTCAAGAGGGATCACCCGAAATTCAAAGGCAACTGAATTTCGGCAACCGGGGCATCGAAGTCGGAATGCCGCGAAACTCACCGAGTCAAAGCGTTTCGCCGTTTGCGGAAGAAGTCTGATGTAGAACAAGTAGCAGAAGCATACATGCTCAAGAGGGATCACCCGAAATTCAAAGGCAACTGAATTTCGGCAACCGGGGCATCGAAGTCGGAATGCCGCGAAACTCACCGAGTCAAAGCGTTTCGCCGTTTGCGGAAGAAGTCTGATGTAGAACAAGTAGCAGAAGCATACATGCTCAAGAGGGATCACCCGAAATTCAAAGGCAACTGAATTTCGGCAACCGGGGCATCGAAGTCGGAATGCCGCGAAACTCACCGAGTCAAAGCGTTTCGCCGTTTGCGGAAAGAAGTCTGATGTAGAACAAGTAGCAGAAGCATACATGCTCAAGAGGGATCACCCGAAATTCAAAGGCAACTGAATTTCGGCAACCGGGGCATCGAAGTCGGAATGCCGCGAAACTCACCGAGTCAAAGCGTTTCGCCGTTTGCGGAAGAAGTCTGATGTAGAACAAGTAGCAGAAGCATACATGCTCAAGAGGGATCACCCGAAATTCAAAGGCAACTGAATTTCGGCAACCGGGGCATCGAAGTCGGAATGCCGCGAAACTCACCGAGTCAAAGCGTTTCGCCGTTTGCGGAAGAAGTCTGATGTAGAACAAGTAGCAGAAGCATACATGCTCAAGAGGGATCACCCGAAATTCAAAGGCAACTGAATTTCGGCAACCGGGGCATCGAAGTCGGAATGCCGCGAAACTCACCGAGTCAAAGCGTTTCGCCGTTTGCGGAAGAAGTCTGATGTAGAACAAGTAGCAGAAGCATACATGCTCAAGAGGGATCACCCGAAATTCAAAGGCAACTGAATTTCGGCAACCGGGGCATCGAAGTCGGAATGCCGCGAAACTCACCGAGTCAAAGCGTTTCGCCGTTTGCGGAAGAAGTCTGATGTAGAACAAGTAGCAGAAGCATACATGCTCAAGAGGGATCACCCGAAATTCAAAGGCAACTGAATTTCGGCAACCGGGGCATCGAAGTCGGAATGCCGCGAAACTCACCGAGTCAAAGCGTTTCGCCGTTTGCGGAAGAAGTCTGATGTAGAACAAGTAGCAGAAGCATACATGCTCAAGAGGGATCACCCGAAATTCAAAGGCAACTGAATTTCGGCAACCGGGCATCGAAGTCGGAATGCCGCGAAACTCACCGAGTCAAAGCGTTTCGCCGTTTGCGGAAGAAGTCTGATGTAGAACAAGTAGCAGAAGCATACATGCTCAAGAGGGATCACCCGAAATTCAAAGGCAACTGAATTTCGGCAACCGGGGCATCGAAGTCGGAATGCCGCGAAACTCACCGAGTCAAAGCGTTTCGCCGTTTGCGGAAGAAGTCTGATGTAGAACAAGTAGCAGAAGCATACATGCTCAAGAGGGATCACCCGAAATTCAAAGGCAACTGAATTTCGGCAACCGGGGCATCGAAGTCGGAATGCCGCGAAACTCACCGAGTCAAAGCGTTTCGCCGTTTGCGGAAGAAGTCTGATGTAGAACAAGTAGCAGAAGCATACATGCTCAAGAGGGATCACCCGAAATTCAAAGGCAACTGAATTTCGGCAACCGGGGCATCGAAGTCGGAATGCCGCGAAACTCACCGAGTCAAAGCGTTTCGCCGTTTGCGGAAGAAGTCTGATGTAGAACAAGTAGCAGAAGCATACATGCTCAAGAGGGATCACCCGAAATTCAAAGGCAACTGAATTTCGGCAACCGGGGCATCGAAGTCGGAATGCCGCGAAACTCACCGAGTCAAAGCGTTTCGCCGTTTGCGGAAGAAGTCTGATGTAGAACAAGTAGCAGAAGCATACATGCTCAAGAGGGATCACCCGAAATTCAAAGGCAACTGAATTTCGGCAACCGGGGCATCGAAGTCGGAATGCCGCGAAACTCACCGAGTCAAAGCGTTTCGCCGTTTGCGGAAGAAGTCTGATGTAGAACAAGTAGCAGAAGCATACATGCTCAAGAGGGATCACCCGAAATTCAAAGGCAACTGAATTTCGGCAACCGGGGCATCGAAGTCGGAATGCCGCGAAACTCACCGAGTCAAAGCGTTTCGCCGTTTGCGGAAGAAGTCTGATGTAGAACAAGTAGCAGAAGCATACATGCTCAAGAGGGATCACCCGAAATTCAAAGGCAACTGAATTTCGGCAACCGGGGCATCGAAGTCGGAATGCCGCGAAACTCACCGAGTCAAAGCGTTTCGCCGTTTGCGGAAGAAGTCTGATGTAGAACAAGTAGCAGAAGCATACATGCTCAAGAGGGATCACCCGAAATTCAAAGGCAACTGAATTTCGGCAACCGGGGCATCGAAGTCGGAATGCCGCGAAACTCACCGAGTCAAAGCGTTTCGCCGTTTGCGGAAGAAGTCTGATGTAGAACAAGTAGCAGAAGCATACATGCTCAAGAGGGATCACCCGAAATTCAAAGGCAACTGAATTTCGGCAACCGGGGCATCGAAGTCGGAATGCCGCGAAACTCACCGAGTCAAAGCGTTTCGCCGTTTGCGGAAGAAGTCTGATGTAGAACAAGTAGCAGAAGCATACATGCTCAAGAGGGATCACCCGAAATTCAAAGGCAACTGAATTTCGGCAACCGGGGCATCGAAGTCGGAATGCCGCGAAACTCACCGAGTCAAAGCGTTTCGCCGTTTGCGGAAGAAGTCTGATGTAGAACAAGTAGCAGAAGCATACATGCTCAAGAGGGATCACCCGAAATTCAAAGGCAACTGAATTTCGGCAACCGGGGCATCGAAGTCGGAATGCCGCGAAACTCACCGAGTCAAAGCGTTTCGCCGTTTGCGGAAGAAGTCTGATGTAGAACAAGTAGCAGAAGCATACATGCTCAAGAGGGATCACCCGAAATTCAAAGGCAACTGAATTTCGGCAACCGGGGCATCGAAGTCGGAATGCCGCGAAACTCACCGAGTCAAAGCGTTTCGCCGTTTGCGGAAGAAGTCTGATGTAGAACAAGTAGCAGAAGCATACATGCTCAAGAGGGATCACCCGAAATTCAAAGGCAACTGAATTTCGGCAACCGGGGCATCGAAGTCGGAATGCCGCGAAACTCACCGAGTCAAAGCGTTTCGCCGTTTGCGGAAGAAGTCTGATGTAGAACAAGTAGCAGAAGCATACATGCTCAAGAGGGATCACCCGAAATTCAAAGGCAACTGAATTTCGGCAACCGGGGCATCGAAGTCGGAATGCCGCGAAACTCACCGAGTCAAAGCGTTTCGCCGTTTGCGGAAGAAGTCTGATGTAGAACAAGTAGCAGAAGCATACATGCTCAAGAGGGATCACCCGAAATTCAAAGGCAACTGAATTTCGGCAACCGGGGCATCGAAGTCGGAATGCCGCGAAACTCACCGAGTCAAAGCGTTTCGCCGTTTGCGGAAGAAGTCTGATGTAGAACAAGTAGCAGAAGCATACATGCTCAAGAGGGATCACCCGAAATTCAAAGGCAACTGAATTTCGGCAACCGGGGCATCGAAGTCGGAATGCCGCGAAACTCACCGAGTCAAAGCGTTTCGCCGTTTGCGGAAGAAGTCTGATGTAGAACAAGTAGCAGAAGCATACATGCTCAAGAGGGATCACCCGAAATTCAAAGGCAACTGAATTTCGGCAACCGGGGCATCGAAGTCGGAATGCCGCGAAACTCACCGAGTCAAAGCGTTTCGCCGTTTGCGGAAGAAGTCTGATGTAGAACAAGTAGCAGAAGCATACATGCTCAAGAGGGATCACCCGAAATTCAAAGGCAACTGAATTTCGGCAACCGGGGCATCGAAGTCGGAATGCCGCGAAACTCACCGAGTCAAAGCGTTTCGCCGTTTGCGGAAGAAGTCTGATGTAGAACAAGTAGCAGAAGCATACATGCTCAAGAGGGATCACCCGAAATTCAAAGGCAACTGAATTTCGGCAACCGGGGCATCGAAGTCGGAATGCCGCGAAACTCACCGAGTCAAAGCGTTTCGCCGTTTGCGGAAGAAGTCTGATGTAGAACAAGTAGCAGAAGCATACATGCTCAAGAGGGATCACCCGAAATTCAAAGGCAACTGAATTTCGGCAACCGGGGCATCGAAGTCGGAATGCCGCGAAACTCACCGAGTCAAAGCGTTTCGCCGTTTGCGGAAGAAGTCTGATGTAGAACAAGTAGCAGAAGCATACATGCTCAAGAGGGATCACCCGAAATTCAAAGGCAACTGAATTTCGGCAACCGGGGCATCGAAGTCGGAATGCCGCGAAACTCACCGAGTCAAAGCGTTTCGCCGTTTGCGGAAGAAGTCTGATGTAGAACAAGTAGCAGAAGCATACATGCTCAAGAGGGATCACCCGAAATTCAAAGGCAACTGAATTTCGGCAACCGGGGCATCGAAGTCGGAATGCCGCGAAACTCACCGAGTCAAAGCGTTTCGCCGTTTGCGGAAGAAGTCTGATGTAGAACAAGTAGCAGAAGCATACATGCTCAAGAGGGATCACCCGAAATTCAAAGGCAACTGAATTTCGGCAACCGGGGCATCGAAGTCGGAATGCCGCGAAACTCACCGAGTCAAAGCGTTTCGCCGTTTGCGGAAGAAGTCTGATGTAGAACAAGTAGCAGAAGCATACATGCTCAAGAGGGATCACCCGAAATTCAAAGGCAACTGAATTTCGGCAACCGGGGCATCGAAGTCGGAATGCCGCGAAACTCACCGAGTCAAAGCGTTTCGCCGTTTGCGGAAGAAGTCTGATGTAGAACAAGTAGCAGAAGCATACATGCTCAAGAGGGATCACCCGAAATTCAAAGGCAACTGAATTTCGGCAACCGGGGCATCGAAGTCGGAATGCCGCGAAACTCACCGAGTCAAAGCGTTTCGCCGTTTGCGGAAGAAGTCTGATGTAGAACAAGTAGCAGAAGCATACATGCTCAAGAGGGATCACCCGAAATTCAAAGGCAACTGAATTTCGGCAACCGGGGCATCGAAGTCGGAATGCCGCGAAACTCACCGAGTCAAAGCGTTTCGCCGTTTGCGGAAGAAGTCTGATGTAGAACAAGTAGCAGAAGCATACATGCTCAAGAGGGATCACCCGAAATTCAAAGGCAACTGAATTTCGGCAACCGGGGCATCGAAGTCGGAATGCCGCGAAACTCACCGAGTCAAAGCGTTTCGCCGTTTGCGGAAGAAGTCTGATGTAGAACAAGTAGCAGAAGCATACATGCTCAAGAGGGATCACCCGAAATTCAAAGGCAACTGAATTTCGGCAACCGGGGCATCGAAGTCGGAATGCCGCGAAACTCACCGAGTCAAAGCGTTTCGCCGTTTGCGGAAGAAGTCTGATGTAGAACAAGTAGCAGAAGCATACATGCTCAAGAGGGATCACCCGAAATTCAAAGGCAACTGAATTTCGGCAACCGGGGCATCGAAGTCGGAATGCCGCGAAACTCACCGAGTCAAAGCGTTTCGCCGTTTGCGGAAGAAGTCTGATGTAGAACAAGTAGCAGAAGCATACATGCTCAAGAGGGATCACCCGAAATTCAAAGGCAACTGAATTTCGGCAACCGGGGCATCGAAGTCGGAATGCCGCGAAACTCACCGAGTCAAAGCGTTTCGCCGTTTGCGGAAGAAGTCTGATGTAGAACAAGTAGCAGAAGCATACATGCTCAAGAGGGATCACCCGAAATTCAAAGGCAACTGAATTTCGGCAACCGGGGCATCGAAGTCGGAATGCCGCGAAACTCACCGAGTCAAAGCGTTTCGCCGTTTGCGGAAGAAGTCTGATGTAGAACAAGTAGCAGAAGCATACATGCTCAAGAGGGATCACCCGAAATTCAAAGGCAACTGAATTTCGGCAACCGGGGCATCGAAGTCGGAATGCCGCGAAACTCACCGAGTCAAAGCGTTTCGCCGTTTGCGGAAGAAGTCTGATGTAGAACAAGTAGCAGAAGCATACATGCTCAAGAGGGATCACCCGAAATTCAAAGGCAACTGAATTTCGGCAACCGGGGCATCGAAGTCGGAATGCCGCGAAACTCACCGAGTCAAAGCGTTTCGCCGTTTGCGGAAGAAGTCTGATGTAGAACAAGTAGCAGAAGCATACATGCTCAAGAGGGATCACCCGAAATTCAAAGGCAACTGAATTTCGGCAACCGGGGCATCGAAGTCGGAATGCCGCGAAACTCACCGAGTCAAAGCGTTTCGCCGTTTGCGGAAGAAGTCTGATGTAGAACAAGTAGCAGAAGCATACATGCTCAAGAGGGATCACCCGAAATTCAAAGGCAACTGAATTTCGGCAACCGGGGCATCGAAGTCGGAATGCCGCGAAACTCACCGAGTCAAAGCGTTTCGCCGTTTGCGGAAGAAGTCTGATGTAGAACAAGTAGCAGAAGCATACATGCTCAAGAGGGATCACCCGAAATTCAAAGGCAACTGAATTTCGGCAACCGGGGCATCGAAGTCGGAATGCCGCGAAACTCACCGAGTCAAAGCGTTTCGCCGTTTGCGGAAGAAGTCTGATGTAGAACAAGTAGCAGAAGCATACATGCTCAAGAGGGATCACCCGAAATTCAAAGGCAACTGAATTTCGGCAACCGGGGCATCGAAGTCGGAATGCCGCGAAACTCACCGAGTCAAAGCGTTTCGCCGTTTGCGGAAGAAGTCTGATGTAGAACAAGTAGCAGAAGCATACATGCTCAAGAGGGATCACCCGAAATTCAAAGGCAACTGAATTTCGGCAACCGGGGCATCGAAGTCGGAATGCCGCGAAACTCACCGAGTCAAAGCGTTTCGCCGTTTGCGGAAGAAGTCTGATGTAGAACAAGTAGCAGAAGCATACATGCTCAAGAGGGATCACCCGAAATTCAAAGGCAACTGAATTTCGGCAACCGGGGCATCGAAGTCGGAATGCCGCGAAACTCACCGAGTCAAAGCGTTTCGCCGTTTGCGGAAGAAGTCTGATGTAGAACAAGTAGCAGAAGCATACATGCTCAAGAGGGATCACCCGAAATTCAAAGGCAACTGAATTTCGGCAACCGGGGCATCGAAGTCGGAATGCCGCGAAACTCACCGAGTCAAAGCGTTTCGCCGTTTGCGGAAGAAGTCTGATGTAGAACAAGTAGCAGAAGCATACATGCTCAAGAGGGATCACCCGAAATTCAAAGGCAACTGAATTTCGGCAACCGGGGCATCGAAGTCGGAATGCCGCGAAACTCACCGAGTCAAAGCGTTTCGCCGTTTGCGGAAGAAGTCTGATGTAGAACAAGTAGCAGAAGCATACATGCTCAAGAGGGATCACCCGAAATTCAAAGGCAACTGAATTTCGGCAACCGGGGCATCGAAGTCGGAATGCCGCGAAACTCACCGAGTCAAAGCGTTTCGCCGTTTGCGGAAGAAGTCTGATGTAGAACAAGTAGCAGAAGCATACATGCTCAAGAGGGATCACCCGAAATTCAAAGGCAACTGAATTTCGGCAACCGGGGCATCGAAGTCGGAATGCCGCGAAACTCACCGAGTCAAAGCGTTTCGCCGTTTGCGGAAGAAGTCTGATGTAGAACAAGTAGCAGAAGCATACATGCTCAAGAGGGATCACCCGAAATTCAAAGGCAACTGAATTTCGGCAACCGGGGCATCGAAGTCGGAATGCCGCGAAACTCACCGAGTCAAAGCGTTTCGCCGTTTGCGGAAGAAGTCTGATGTAGAACAAGTAGCAGAAGCATACATGCTCAAGAGGGATCACCCGAAATTCAAAGGCAACTGAATTTCGGCAACCGGGGCATCGAAGTCGGAATGCCGCGAAACTCACCGAGTCAAAGCGTTTCGCCGTTTGCGGAAGAAGTCTGATGTAGAACAAGTAGCAGAAGCATACATGCTCAAGAGGGATCACCCGAAATTCAAAGGCAACTGAATTTCGGCAACCGGGGCATCGAAGTCGGAATGCCGCGAAACTCACCGAGTCAAAGCGTTTCGCCGTTTGCGGAAGAAGTCTGATGTAGAACAAGTAGCAGAAGCATACATGCTCAAGAGGGATCACCCGAAATTCAAAGGCAACTGAATTTCGGCAACCGGGGCATCGAAGTCGGAATGCCGCGAAACTCACCGAGTCAAAGCGTTTCGCCGTTTGCGGAAGAAGTCTGATGTAGAACAAGTAGCAGAAGCATACATGCTCAAGAGGGATCACCCGAAATTCAAAGGCAACTGAATTTCGGCAACCGGGGCATCGAAGTCGGAATGCCGCGAAACTCACCGAGTCAAAGCGTTTCGCCGTTTGCGGAAGAAGTCTGATGTAGAACAAGTAGCAGAAGCATACATGCTCAAGAGGGATCACCCGAAATTCAAAGGCAACTGAATTTCGGCAACCGGGGCATCGAAGTCGGAATGCCGCGAAACTCACCGAGTCAAAGCGTTTCGCCGTTTGCGGAAGAAGTCTGATGTAGAACAAGTAGCAGAAGCATACATGCTCAAGAGGGATCACCCGAAATTCAAAGGCAACTGAATTTCGGCAACCGGGGCATCGAAGTCGGAATGCCGCGAAACTCACCGAGTCAAAGCGTTTCGCCGTTTGCGGAAGAAGTCTGATGTAGAACAAGTAGCAGAAGCATACATGCTCAAGAGGGATCACCCGAAATTCAAAGGCAACTGAATTTCGGCAACCGGGGCATCGAAGTCGGAATGCCGCGAAACTCACCGAGTCAAAGCGTTTCGCCGTTTGCGGAAGAAGTCTGATGTAGAACAAGTAGCAGAAGCATACATGCTCAAGAGGGATCACCCGAAATTCAAAGGCAACTGAATTTCGGCAACCGGGGCATCGAAGTCGGAATGCCGCGAAACTCACCGAGTCAAAGCGTTTCGCCGTTTGCGGAAGAAGTCTGATGTAGAACAAGTAGCAGAAGCATACATGCTCAAGAGGGATCACCCGAAATTCAAAGGCAACTGAATTTCGGCAACCGGGGCATCGAAGTCGGAATGCCGCGAAACTCACCGAGTCAAAGCGTTTCGCCGTTTGCGGAAGAAGTCTGATGTAGAACAAGTAGCAGAAGCATACATGCTCAAGAGGGATCACCCGAAATTCAAAGGCAACTGAATTTCGGCAACCGGGGCATCGAAGTCGGAATGCCGCGAAACTCACCGAGTCAAAGCGTTTCGCCGTTTGCGGAAGAAGTCTGATGTAGAACAAGTAGCAGAAGCATACATGCTCAAGAGGGATCACCCGAAATTCAAAGGCAACTGAATTTCGGCAACCGGGGCATCGAAGTCGGAATGCCGCGAAACTCACCGAGTCAAAGCGTTTCGCCGTTTGCGGAAGAAGTCTGATGTAGAACAAGTAGCAGAAGCATACATGCTCAAGAGGGATCACCCGAAATTCAAAGGCAACTGAATTTCGGCAACCGGGGCATCGAAGTCGGAATGCCGCGAAACTCACCGAGTCAAAGCGTTTCGCCGTTTGCGGAAGAAGTCTGATGTAGAACAAGTAGCAGAAGCATACATGCTCAAGAGGGATCACCCGAAATTCAAAGGCAACTGAATTTCGGCAACCGGGGCATCGAAGTCGGAATGCCGCGAAACTCACCGAGTCAAAGCGTTTCGCCGTTTGCGGAAGAAGTCTGATGTAGAACAAGTAGCAGAAGCATACATGCTCAAGAGGGATCACCCGAAATTCAAAGGCAACTGAATTTCGGCAACCGGGGCATCGAAGTCGGAATGCCGCGAAACTCACCGAGTCAAAGCGTTTCGCCGTTTGCGGAAGAAGTCTGATGTAGAACAAGTAGCAGAAGCATACATGCTCAAGAGGGATCACCCGAAATTCAAAGGCAACTGAATTTCGGCAACCGGGGCATCGAAGTCGGAATGCCGCGAAACTCACCGAGTCAAAGCGTTTCGCCGTTTGCGGAAGAAGTCTGATGTAGAACAAGTAGCAGAAGCATACATGCTCAAGAGGGATCACCCGAAATTCAAAGGCAACTGAATTTCGGCAACCGGGGCATCGAAGTCGGAATGCCGCGAAACTCACCGAGTCAAAGCGTTTCGCCGTTTGCGGAAGAAGTCTGATGTAGAACAAGTAGCAGAAGCATACATGCTCAAGAGGGATCACCCGAAATTCAAAGGCAACTGAATTTCGGCAACCGGGGCATCGAAGTCGGAATGCCGCGAAACTCACCGAGTCAAAGCGTTTCGCCGTTTGCGGAAGAAGTCTGATGTAGAACAAGTAGCAGAAGCATACATGCTCAAGAGGGATCACCCGAAATTCAAAGGCAACTGAATTTCGGCAACCGGGGCATCGAAGTCGGAATGCCGCGAAACTCACCGAGTCAAAGCGTTTCGCCGTTTGCGGAAGAAGTCTGATGTAGAACAAGTAGCAGAAGCATACATGCTCAAGAGGGATCACCCGAAATTCAAAGGCAACTGAATTTCGGCAACCGGGGCATCGAAGTCGGAATGCCGCGAAACTCACCGAGTCAAAGCGTTTCGCCGTTTGCGGAAGAAGTCTGATGTAGAACAAGTAGCAGAAGCATACATGCTCAAGAGGGATCACCCGAAATTCAAAGGCAACTGAATTTCGGCAACCGGGGCATCGAAGTCGGAATGCCGCGAAACTCACCGAGTCAAAGCGTTTCGCCGTTTGCGGAAGAAGTCTGATGTAGAACAAGTAGCAGAAGCATACATGCTCAAGAGGGATCACCCGAAATTCAAAGGCAACTGAATTTCGGCAACCGGGGCATCGAAGTCGGAATGCCGCGAAACTCACCGAGTCAAAGCGTTTCGCCGTTTGCGGAAGAAGTCTGATGTAGAACAAGTAGCAGAAGCATACATGCTCAAGAGGGATCACCCGAAATTCAAAGGCAACTGAATTTCGGCAACCGGGGCATCGAAGTCGGAATGCCGCGAAACTCACCGAGTCAAAGCGTTTCGCCGTTTGCGGAAGAAGTCTGATGTAGAACAAGTAGCAGAAGCATACATGCTCAAGAGGGATCACCCGAAATTCAAAGGCAACTGAATTTCGGCAACCGGGGCATCGAAGTCGGAATGCCGCGAAACTCACCGAGTCAAAGCGTTTCGCCGTTTGCGGAAGAAGTCTGATGTAGAACAAGTAGCAGAAGCATACATGCTCAAGAGGGATCACCCGAAATTCAAAGGCAACTGAATTTCGGCAACCGGGGCATCGAAGTCGGAATGCCGCGAAACTCACCGAGTCAAAGCGTTTCGCCGTTTGCGGAAGAAGTCTGATGTAGAACAAGTAGCAGAAGCATACATGCTCAAGAGGGATCACCCGAAATTCAAAGGCAACTGAATTTCGGCAACCGGGGCATCGAAGTCGGAATGCCGCGAAACTCACCGAGTCAAAGCGTTTCGCCGTTTGCGGAAGAAGTCTGATGTAGAACAAGTAGCAGAAGCATACATGCTCAAGAGGGATCACCCGAAATTCAAAGGCAACTGAATTTCGGCAACCGGGGCATCGAAGTCGGAATGCCGCGAAACTCACCGAGTCAAAGCGTTTCGCCGTTTGCGGAAGAAGTCTGATGTAGAACAAGTAGCAGAAGCATACATGCTCAAGAGGGATCACCCGAAATTCAAAGGCAACTGAATTTCGGCAACGGGGCATCGAAGTCGGAATGCCGCGAAACTCACCGAGTCAAAGCGTTTCGCCGTTTGCGGAAGAAGTCTGATGTAGAACAAGTAGCAGAAGCATACATGCTCAAGAGGGATCACCCGAAATTCAAAGGCAACTGAATTTCGGCAACCGGGGCATCGAAGTCGGAATGCCGCGAAACTCACCGAGTCAAAGCGTTTCGCCGTTTGCGGAAGAAGTCTGATGTAGAACAAGTAGCAGAAGCATACATGCTCAAGAGGGATCACCCGAAATTCAAAGGCAACTGAATTTCGGCAACCGGGGCATCGAAGTCGGAATGCCGCGAAACTCACCGAGTCAAAGCGTTTCGCCGTTTGCGGAAGAAGTCTGATGTAGAACAAGTAGCAGAAGCATACATGCTCAAGAGGGATCACCCGAAATTCAAAGGCAACTGAATTTCGGCAACCGGGGCATCGAAGTCGGAATGCCGCGAAACTCACCGAGTCAAAGCGTTTCGCCGTTTGCGGAAGAAGTCTGATGTAGAACAAGTAGCAGAAGCATACATGCTCAAGAGGGATCACCCGAAATTCAAAGGCAACTGAATTTCGGCAACCGGGGCATCGAAGTCGGAATGCCGCGAAACTCACCGAGTCAAAGCGTTTCGCCGTTTGCGGAAGAAGTCTGATGTAGAACAAGTAGCAGAAGCATACATGCTCAAGAGGGATCACCCGAAATTCAAAGGCAACTGAATTTCGGCAACCGGGGCATCGAAGTCGGAATGCCGCGAAACTCACCGAGTCAAAGCGTTTCGCCGTTTGCGGAAGAAGTCTGATGTAGAACAAGTAGCAGAAGCATACATGCTCAAGAGGGATCACCCGAAATTCAAAGGCAACTGAATTTCGGCAACCGGGCATCGAAGTCGGAATGCCGCGAAACTCACCGAGTCAAAGCGTTTCGCCGTTTGCGGAAGAAGTCTGATGTAGAACAAGTAGCAGAAGCATACATGCTCAAGAGGGATCACCCGAAATTCAAAGGCAACTGAATTTCGGCAACCGGGGCATCGAAGTCGGAATGCCGCGAAACTCACCGAGTCAAAGCGTTTCGCCGTTTGCGGAAGAAGTCTGATGTAGAACAAGTAGCAGAAGCATACATGCTCAAGAGGGATCACCCGAAATTCAAAGGCAACTGAATTTCGGCAACCGGGGCATCGAAGTCGGAATGCCGCGAAACTCACCGAGTCAAAGCGTTTCGCCGTTTGCGGAAGAAGTCTGATGTAGAACAAGTAGCAGAAGCATACATGCTCAAGAGGGATCACCCGAAATTCAAAGGCAACTGAATTTCGGCAACCGGGGCATCGAAGTCGGAATGCCGCGAAACTCACCGAGTCAAAGCGTTTCGCCGTTTGCGGAAGAAGTCTGATGTAGAACAAGTAGCAGAAGCATACATGCTCAAGAGGGATCACCCGAAATTCAAAGGCAACTGAATTTCGGCAACCGGGGCATCGAAGTCGGAATGCCGCGAAACTCACCGAGTCAAAGCGTTTCGCCGTTTGCGGAAGAAGTCTGATGTAGAACAAGTAGCAGAAGCATACATGCTCAAGAGGGATCACCCGAAATTCAAAGGCAACTGAATTTCGGCAACCGGGGCATCGAAGTCGGAATGCCGCGAAACTCACCGAGTCAAAGCGTTTCGCCGTTTGCGGAAGAAGTCTGATGTAGAACAAGTAGCAGAAGCATACATGCTCAAGAGGGATCACCCGAAATTCAAAGGCAACTGAATTTCGGCAACCGGGGCATCGAAGTCGGAATGCCGCGAAACTCACCGAGTCAAAGCGTTTCGCCGTTTGCGGAAGAAGTCTGATGTAGAACAAGTAGCAGAAGCATACATGCTCAAGAGGGATCACCCGAAATTCAAAGGCAACTGAATTTCGGCAACCGGGGCATCGAAGTCGGAATGCCGCGAAACTCACCGAGTCAAAGCGTTTCGCCGTTTGCGGAAGAAGTCTGATGTAGAACAAGTAGCAGAAGCATACATGCTCAAGAGGGATCACCCGAAATTCAAAGGCAACTGAATTTCGGCAACCGGGGCATCGAAGTCGGAATGCCGCGAAACTCACCGAGTCAAAGCGTTTCGCCGTTTGCGGAAGAAGTCTGATGTAGAACAAGTAGCAGAAGCATACATGCTCAAGAGGGATCACCCGAAATTCAAAGGCAACTGAATTTCGGCAACCGGGGCATCGAAGTCGGAATGCCGCGAAACTCACCGAGTCAAAGCGTTTCGCCGTTTGCGGAAGAAGTCTGATGTAGAACAAGTAGCAGAAGCATACATGCTCAAGAGGGATCACCCGAAATTCAAAGGCAACTGAATTTCGGCAACCGGGGCATCGAAGTCGGAATGCCGCGAAACTCACCGAGTCAAAGCGTTTCGCCGTTTGCGGAAGAAGTCTGATGTAGAACAAGTAGCAGAAGCATACATGCTCAAGAGGGATCACCCGAAATTCAAAGGCAACTGAATTTCGGCAACCGGGGCATCGAAGTCGGAATGCCGCGAAACTCACCGAGTCAAAGCGTTTCGCCGTTTGCGGAAGAAGTCTGATGTAGAACAAGTAGCAGAAGCATACATGCTCAAGAGGGATCACCCGAAATTCAAAGGCAACTGAATTTCGGCAACCGGGGCATCGAAGTCGGAATGCCGCGAAACTCACCGAGTCAAAGCGTTTCGCCGTTTGCGGAAGAAGTCTGATGTAGAACAAGTAGCAGAAGCATACATGCTCAAGAGGGATCACCCGAAATTCAAAGGCAACTGAATTTCGGCAACCGGGGCATCGAAGTCGGAATGCCGCGAAACTCACCGAGTCAAAGCGTTTCGCCGTTTGCGGAAGAAGTCTGATGTAGAACAAGTAGCAGAAGCATACATGCTCAAGAGGGATCACCCGAAATTCAAAGGCAACTGAATTTCGGCAACCGGGGCATCGAAGTCGGAATGCCGCGAAACTCACCGAGTCAAAGCGTTTCGCCGTTTGCGGAAGAAGTCTGATGTAGAACAAGTAGCAGAAGCATACATGCTCAAGAGGGATCACCCGAAATTCAAAGGCAACTGAATTTCGGCAACCGGGGCATCGAAGTCGGAATGCCGCGAAACTCACCGAGTCAAAGCGTTTCGCCGTTTGCGGAAGAAGTCTGATGTAGAACAAGTAGCAGAAGCATACATGCTCAAGAGGGATCACCCGAAATTCAAAGGCAACTGAATTTCGGCAACCGGGGCATCGAAGTCGGAATGCCGCGAAACTCACCGAGTCAAAGCGTTTCGCCGTTTGCGGAAGAAGTCTGATGTAGAACAAGTAGCAGAAGCATACATGCTCAAGAGGGATCACCCGAAATTCAAAGGCAACTGAATTTCGGCAACCGGGGCATCGAAGTCGGAATGCCGCGAAACTCACCGAGTCAAAGCGTTTCGCCGTTTGCGGAAGAAGTCTGATGTAGAACAAGTAGCAGAAGCATACATGCTCAAGAGGGATCACCCGAAATTCAAAGGCAACTGAATTTCGGCAACCGGGGCATCGAAGTCGGAATGCCGCGAAACTCACCGAGTCAAAGCGTTTCGCCGTTTGCGGAAGAAGTCTGATGTAGAACAAGTAGCAGAAGCATACATGCTCAAGAGGGATCACCCGAAATTCAAAGGCAACTGAATTTCGGCAACCGGGGCATCGAAGTCGGAATGCCGCGAAACTCACCGAGTCAAAGCGTTTCGCCGTTTGCGGAAGAAGTCTGATGTAGAACAAGTAGCAGAAGCATACATGCTCAAGAGGGATCACCCGAAATTCAAAGGCAACTGAATTTCGGCAACCGGGGCATCGAAGTCGGAATGCCGCGAAACTCACCGAGTCAAAGCGTTTCGCCGTTTGCGGAAGAAGTCTGATGTAGAACAAGTAGCAGAAGCATACATGCTCAAGAGGGATCACCCGAAATTCAAAGGCAACTGAATTTCGGCAACCGGGGCATCGAAGTCGGAATGCCGCGAAACTCACCGAGTCAAAGCGTTTCGCCGTTTGCGGAAGAAGTCTGATGTAGAACAAGTAGCAGAAGCATACATGCTCAAGAGGGATCACCCGAAATTCAAAGGCAACTGAATTTCGGCAACCGGGGCATCGAAGTCGGAATGCCGCGAAACTCACCGAGTCAAAGCGTTTCGCCGTTTGCGGAAGAAGTCTGATGTAGAACAAGTAGCAGAAGCATACATGCTCAAGAGGGATCACCCGAAATTCAAAGGCAACTGAATTTCGGCAACCGGGGCATCGAAGTCGGAATGCCGCGAAACTCACCGAGTCAAAGCGTTTCGCCGTTTGCGGAAGAAGTCTGATGTAGAACAAGTAGCAGAAGCATACATGCTCAAGAGGGATCACCCGAAATTCAAAGGCAACTGAATTTCGGCAACCGGGGCATCGAAGTCGGAATGCCGCGAAACTCACCGAGTCAAAGCGTTTCGCCGTTTGCGGAAGAAGTCTGATGTAGAACAAGTAGCAGAAGCATACATGCTCAAGAGGGATCACCCGAAATTCAAAGGCAACTGAATTTCGGCAACCGGGGCATCGAAGTCGGAATGCCGCGAAACTCACCGAGTCAAAGCGTTTCGCCGTTTGCGGAAGAAGTCTGATGTAGAACAAGTAGCAGAAGCATACATGCTCAAGAGGGATCACCCGAAATTCAAAGGCAACTGAATTTCGGCAACCGGGGCATCGAAGTCGGAATGCCGCGAAACTCACCGAGTCAAAGCGTTTCGCCGTTTGCGGAAGAAGTCTGATGTAGAACAAGTAGCAGAAGCATACATGCTCAAGAGGGATCACCCGAAATTCAAAGGCAACTGAATTTCGGCAACCGGGGCATCGAAGTCGGAATGCCGCGAAACTCACCGAGTCAAAGCGTTTCGCCGTTTGCGGAAGAAGTCTGATGTAGAACAAGTAGCAGAAGCATACATGCTCAAGAGGGATCACCCGAAATTCAAAGGCAACTGAATTTCGGCAACGGGGCATCGAAGTCGGAATGCCGCGAAACTCACCGAGTCAAAGCGTTTCGCCGTTTGCGGAAGAAGTCTGATGTAGAACAAGTAGCAGAAGCATACATGCTCAAGAGGGATCACCCGAAATTCAAAGGCAACTGAATTTCGGCAACGGGGCATCGAAGTCGGAATGCCGCGAAACTCACCGAGTCAAAGCGTTTCGCCGTTTGCGGAAGAAGTCTGATGTAGAACAAGTAGCAGAAGCATACATGCTCAAGAGGGATCACCCGAAATTCAAAGGCAACTGAATTTCGGCAACCGGGGCATCGAAGTCGGAATGCCGCGAAACTCACCGAGTCAAAGCGTTTCGCCGTTTGCGGAAGAAGTCTGATGTAGAACAAGTAGCAGAAGCATACATGCTCAAGAGGGATCACCCGAAATTCAAAGGCAACTGAATTTCGGCAACCGGGGCATCGAAGTCGGAATGCCGCGAAACTCACCGAGTCAAAGCGTTTCGCCGTTTGCGGAAGAAGTCTGATGTAGAACAAGTAGCAGAAGCATACATGCTCAAGAGGGATCACCCGAAATTCAAAGGCAACTGAATTTCGGCAACCGGGGCATCGAAGTCGGAATGCCGCGAAACTCACCGAGTCAAAGCGTTTCGCCGTTTGCGGAAGAAGTCTGATGTAGAACAAGTAGCAGAAGCATACATGCTCAAGAGGGATCACCCGAAATTCAAAGGCAACTGAATTTCGGCAACCGGGGCATCGAAGTCGGAATGCCGCGAAACTCACCGAGTCAAAGCGTTTCGCCGTTTGCGGAAGAAGTCTGATGTAGAACAAGTAGCAGAAGCATACATGCTCAAGAGGGATCACCCGAAATTCAAAGGCAACTGAATTTCGGCAACCGGGGCATCGAAGTCGGAATGCCGCGAAACTCACCGAGTCAAAGCGTTTCGCCGTTTGCGGAAGAAGTCTGATGTAGAACAAGTAGCAGAAGCATACATGCTCAAGAGGGATCACCCGAAATTCAAAGGCAACTGAATTTCGGCAACCGGGGCATCGAAGTCGGAATGCCGCGAAACTCACCGAGTCAAAGCGTTTCGCCGTTTGCGGAAGAAGTCTGATGTAGAACAAGTAGCAGAAGCATACATGCTCAAGAGGGATCACCCGAAATTCAAAGGCAACTGAATTTCGGCAACCGGGGCATCGAAGTCGGAATGCCGCGAAACTCACCGAGTCAAAGCGTTTCGCCGTTTGCGGAAGAAGTCTGATGTAGAACAAGTAGCAGAAGCATACATGCTCAAGAGGGATCACCCGAAATTCAAAGGCAACTGAATTTCGGCAACCGGGGCATCGAAGTCGGAATGCCGCGAAACTCACCGAGTCAAAGCGTTTCGCCGTTTGCGGAAGAAGTCTGATGTAGAACAAGTAGCAGAAGCATACATGCTCAAGAGGGATCACCCGAAATTCAAAGGCAACTGAATTTCGGCAACCGGGGCATCGAAGTCGGAATGCCGCGAAACTCACCGAGTCAAAGCGTTTCGCCGTTTGCGGAAGAAGTCTGATGTAGAACAAGTAGCAGAAGCATACATGCTCAAGAGGGATCACCCGAAATTCAAAGGCAACTGAATTTCGGCAACCGGGGCATCGAAGTCGGAATGCCGCGAAACTCACCGAGTCAAAGCGTTTCGCCGTTTGCGGAAGAAGTCTGATGTAGAACAAGTAGCAGAAGCATACATGCTCAAGAGGGATCACCCGAAATTCAAAGGCAACTGAATTTCGGCAACCGGGGCATCGAAGTCGGAATGCCGCGAAACTCACCGAGTCAAAGCGTTTCGCGTTCTCCGAAATTCAAAGGCAACTGAATTTCGGCAACCGGGCATCGAAGTCGGAATGCCGCGAAACTCACCGAGTCAAAGCGTTTCGCCGTTTGCGGAAGAAGTCTGATGTAGAACAAGTAGCAGAAGCATACATGCTCAAGAGGGATCACCGAAATTCAAAGGCAACTGAATTTCGGCAACCGGGCATCGAAGTCGGAATGCCGCGAAACTCACCGAGTCAAAGCGTTTCGCCGTTTGCGGAAGAAGTCTGATGTAGAACAAGTAGCAGAAGCATACATGCTCAAGAGGGATCACCCGAAATTCAAAGGCAACTGAATTTCGGCAAACGGGGCATCGAAGTCGGAATGCCGCGAAACTCACCGAGTCAAAGCGTTTCGCCGTTTGCGGAAGAAGTCTGATGTAGAACAAGTAGCAGAAGCATACATGCTCAAGAGGGATCACCCGAAATTCAAAGGCAACTGAATTTCGGCAACCGGGGCATCGAAGTCGGAATGCCGCGAAACTCACCGAGTCAAAGCGTTTCCGTTTGCGGAAGAAGTCTGATGTAGAACAAGTAGCAGAAGCATACATGCTCAAGAGGGATCACCCGAAATTCAAAGGCAACTGAATTTCGGCAACCGGGGCATCGAAGTCGGAATGCCGCGAAACTCACCGAGTCAAAGCGTTTCGCCGTTTGCGGAAGAAGTCTGATGTAGAACAAGTAGCAGAAGCATACATGCTCAAGAGGGATCACCCGAAATTCAAAGGCAACTGAATTTCGGCAACCGGGGCATCGAAGTCGGAATGCCGCGAAACTCACCGAGTCAAAGCGTTTCGCGTTTGCGGAAGAAGTCTGATGTAGAACAAGTAGCAGAAGCATACATGCTCAAGAGGGATCACCCGAAATTCAAAGGCAACTGAATTTCGGCAACCGGGGCATCGAAGTCGGAATGCCGCGAAACTCACCGAGTCAAAGCGTTTCGCCGTTTGCGGAAGAAGTCTGATGTAGAACAAGTAGCAGAAGCATACATGCTCAAGAGGGATCACCCGAAATTCAAAGGCAACTGAATTTCGGCAACCGATCGGTCGGAATGCCGCGAAACTCACCGAGTCAAAGCGTTTCGCGTTTGCGGAAGAAGTCTGATGTAGAACAAGTAGCAGAAGCATACATGCTCAAGAGGGATCACCCGAAATTCAAAGGCAACTGAATTTCGGCAACCGGGCATCGAAGTCGGAATGCCGCGAAACTCACCGAGTCAAAGCGTTTCGCCGTTTGCGGTTGGAAGTTTGATGTAGAACAAGTAGCAGAAGCATACATGCTCAAGAGGGATCACCCGAAATTCAAAGGCAACTGAATTTCGGCAACCGGGGCATCGAAGTCGGAATGCCGCGAAACTACCGAGTCAAAGCGTTTCGCCGTTTCAGAAAGAAGTATGATGTAGAACAAGTAGCGGAGGCATACATGCTCA
>CM055351.1:858747-889095 GCA_029228515.1 Populus alba x Populus x berolinensis | reverse complement strand
AAAAATCCGCAAACGGCGAAACGCTTTGACTCGGTGAGTTTCGCGGCATTCCGACTTCGATGTCCCGGTTGCCGAAATTCAGTTGCCTTTGAATTTCGGGTGATCCCTCTTGAGCATGTATGCTTCTGCTACTTGTTCTACATCATACTTTTTCCGCAAACGGCGAAAAACGGTTTTTCGCGGCATTCCGACTTCGATGCCCCGGTTGCCGAAATTCAGTTGCCTTTGAATTTCGGTGATCCCTCTTGAGCATGTATGCTTCTGCTACTTGTTCTACATCATACCTTCTTCCGCAAACGGCGAAACGCTTTGACTCGGTGAGTTTCGCGGCATTCCGACTTCGATGCCCCGGTTGCCGAAATTCAGTTGCCTTTGAATTTCGGGTGATCCCTCTTGAGCATGTATGCTTCTGCTACTTTTTCTCCATCATACTTTCTTCCGCAAATGGCGAAACGCTTTGACTCGGTGAGTTTCGCGGCATTCCGACTTCGATGTCCCGGTTGCCGAAATTCAGTTGCCTTTGAATTTCGGGTGATCCCTCTGGAGCATGTATGCTTCTGCTACTTGTTCTACATCATACTTCCTTCCGCAAACGGCGAAACGCTTTAACTCGGTGAGTTTCGCGGCTTTCCGCCTTCGATACCCCGGTTGCCGAAATTCAGTTCCCTTTGAATTTCGGGTGATCCCTCTTGAGCATGTATGCTTCTGCTACTTGTTCTACATCAGACTTTCTTCCGCAAACGGCGAAACGCTTTGACTCGGTGAGTTTCGCGGCATTCCGACTTCGATGTTCCGGTTGCCCAAATTCAGTTGCCTTTGAATTTCGGGTGATCCCTCTTGAGCATGTATGCTTGTGCTACTTGTTCTACATCATACTTCCTTCCGCAAACTGCGAAACGCTTTGACTCGGTGAGTTTCGCGGCATTCCTCCTTCGATGCCCGGTTGCCGAAATTCAGTTGCCTTTGAATTTCGGGTGATCCCTCTTGAGCATGTATGCTTCTGCTACTTGTTCTACATCAGACTTTCTTCCGCAAATGGCGAAACGCTTTGACTCGGTGAGTTTCGCGGCATTCCGACTTCGATGCCCGGTTGCCGAAATTCAGTTGCCTTTGAATTTCGGGTGATCCCTCTTGAGCATGTATGCTTCTGCTACTTGTTCTACATCATACTTTCTTCCGCAAACGGCGAAACGCTTTGACTCGGTGAGTTTGCGGCATTCCGACTTCGATGCCCCGGTTGCCGAAATTCAGTTGCCTTTGAATTTCGGGTGATCCCTCTTGAGCATGTACGCTTCTGCTACTTGTTCTACATCATACTTTCTTCCGCAAACGGCGAAACGCTTTGACTCGGTGAGTTTCGCGGCATTCCGACTTCGAGGGCCCGGTTGCCGAAATTCAGTTGCCTTTGAATTTCGGGTGATCCCTCTTGAGCATGTACGCTTCTGCTACTTGTTCTACATCATACTTTCTTCCGCAAACGGCGAAACGCTTTGACTCGGTGAGTTTCACGGCATTCGGACTACGATGCCCCGGTTGCCGAAATTCAGTTGCCTTTGAATTTCGGGTGATCCCTCTTGAGCATGTACGCTTCTGCTACTTGTTCTACATCATACTTTCTTCCGCAAATGGCGAAACCCTTTGACTCGGTGAGTTTCGCGGCATTCCGACTTCGATGCCCCGGTTGCCGAAATTCAGTTGCCTTTGCATTTCGGGTGATCCCTCTTGAGCATGTATGCTTCTGCTACTTGTTCTACATCATACTTTCTTCCGCAAACGGCGAAACGCTTTGACTCGGTGAGTTTCGCGGCATTCCGACTTCGATGCCCCGGTTGCCGAAATTCAGTTGCCTTTGAATTTCGGGTGATCCCTCTTGAGCATGTATGCTTCTGCTACTTGTTCTACATCATACCTTCTTCCGCAAATGGCGAAACGCTTTGACTCGGTGAGTTTCGCGGCATTCCGACTTCGATGCTCCGGTTGCCGAAATTCAGTTGCCTTTGAATTTCGGGTGATCCCTCTTGAGCATGTATGCTTCTGCTACTTGTTCTACATCATACTTTCTTCCGCAAATGGCGAAACGCGTTGACTCGGTGAGTTTCGCGGCTTTCCGACTTCGATGCCCCGGTTGCCGAAATTCAGTTGCTTTTGAATTTCGGGTGATCCCTCTTGAGCATGTATGCTTCTGCTACTTGTTCTACATCATACTTTCTTCCGCAAACGGCGAAACGCTTTGACTCGGTGAGTTTCGAGGCATTCCGACTTCGACGCCCCGGTTGCCGAAATTCAGTTGCCTTTGAATTTCGGGTCATCCCTCTTTTGAGCATGTATGGTTCTGCTACTTGTTCTACATCATACTTTCTTCCGCAAACGGCGAAACGCTTTCCGACTTCGATGTCCCGGTTGCCGAAATTCAGTTGCCTTTCAATTTCGGGTGATCCCTCTTGAGCATGTATGCTTCTGCTACTTGATCTACATCATACCTTCTTCCGCAAACGGCGAAAGGCTTTGACTCGGTGAGTTTCGCGGCATTCCGACTTCGATGCCCCGGTTGCCGAAATTCAGTTGCCTTTGAATTTCGGGTCATCCCTCTTGAGCATGTATGCTTCTGCTACTTGTTCTACATCATACTTTCTTCCGCAAACGGCGAAACGCTTTGACTCGGTGAGTTTCGAGGCATTCCGACTTCGATGCCCGGTTGCCGAAATTCAGTTGCCTTTGAATTTCGGGTGATCCCTCTTGAGCATGTATGCTTCTGCTACTTGTTCTACATCATACTTCTTCCGCAAACGGCGAAACGCTATGACTCGGTGAGTTTCGCGGCATTCCGACTTCGTTGCCCCGGTTGCCGAAATTCAGTTGCCTTTGAATTTCGGGTGATCCCTCTTGAGCATGTATGCCTCTGCTACTTGTTCTAAATCATACTTCCTCCCGCAAACTGCGAAACGCTTTGACTAGGTGAGTTTCGCGGCATTCCGACTTCGATGCCCCGGTTGCCGAAATTCAGTTGCCTTTGAATTTCGGGTGATCCCTCTTGAGCATGTATGCTTCTGCTACTTGTTCTACATCAAACTTTCTTCCGCAAACGGCGAAACGCTTTGACTCGGTGAGTTTCGCGGGATTCCGACTTCGATGCCCCGGTTGCCGAAATTCAGTTGCCTTTGAATTTCGGGTGATCCCTCTTGAGCATGTATGCTTCTGCTACTTGTTCTACATCATACTTTCTTCCGCAAACGGCGAAACGCTTTGACTCGGTGAGTTTCGCGGCATTCCGACTTCGATGCCCCGGTTGCCGAAATTCAGTTGCCTTTGAATTTCGGGTGATCCCTCTTGAGCATGTATGCTTCTGCTACTTGTTCTACATCATACTTTCTTCCGCAAACGGCGAAACGCTTTGACTCGGTGAGTTTCGCGGCATTCCGACTTCGATGCCCCGGTTGCCGAAATTCAGTTGCCTTTGAATTTCGGGTGATCCCTCTTGAGCATGTATGCTTCTGCTACTTGTTCTACATCATACTTTCTTCCGCAAACGGCGAAACGCTTTGACTCGGTGAGTTTCGCGGCATTCCGACTTCGATGCCCGGTTGCCGAAATTCAGTTGCCTTTGAATTTCGGGTGATCCCTCTTGAGCATGTATGCTTCTGCTACTTGTTCTACATCAGACTTTCTTCCGCAAACGGCGAAACGCTTTGACTCGGTGAGTTTCGCGGCATTCCGACTTCGATGCCCGGTTGCCGAAATTCAGTTGCCTTTGAATTTCGGGTGATCCCTCTTGAGCATGTATGCTTCTGCTACTTGTTCTACATCATACTTTCTTCCGCAAACGGCGAAACGCTTTGACTCGGTGAGTTTCGCGGCATTCCGACTTCGATGCCCCGGTTGCCGAAATTCAGTTGCCTTTGAATTTCGGGTGATCCCTCTTGAGCATGTATGCTTCTGCTACTTGTTCTACATCACACTTCTTCCGCAAACGGCGAAACGCTTTGACTCGGTGAGTTTCGCGGCATTCCGACTTCGATGCCCCGGTTGCCGAAATTCAGTTGCCTTTGAATTTCGGGTGATCCCTCTTGAGCATGTATGCTTCTGCTACTTGTTCTACATCAGACTTCTTCCGCAAACGGCGAAACGCTTTGACTCGGTGAGTTTCGCGGCATTCCGACTTCGATGCCCCGGTTGCCGAAATTCAGTTGCCTTTGAATTTCGGGTGATCCCTCTTGAGCATGTATGCTTCTGCTACTTGTTCTACATCAGACTTTCTTCCGCAAACGGCGAAACGCTTTGACTCGGTGAGTTTCGCGGCATTCCGACTTCGATGCCCCGGTTGCCGAAATTCAGTTGCCTTTGAATTTCGGGTGATCCCTCTTGAGCATGTATGCTTCTGCTACTTGTTCTACATCATACTTCTTCCGCAAACGGCGAAACGCTTTGACTCGGTGAGTTTCGCGGCATTCCGACTTCGATGCCCCGGTTGCCGAAATTCAGTTGCCTTTGAATTTCGGGTGATCCCTCTTGAGCATGTATGCTTCTGCTACTTGTTCTACATCAGACTTTCTTCCGCAAACGGCGAAACGCTTTGACTCGGTGAGTTTCGCGGCATTCCGACTTCGATGCCCGGTTGCCGAAATTCAGTTGCCTTTGAATTTCGGGTGATCCCTCTTGAGCATGTATGCTTCTGCTACTTGTTCTACATCATACTTTCTTCCGCAAACGGCGAAACGCTTTGACTCGGTGAGTTTCGCGGCATTCCGACTTCGATGCCCCGGTTGCCGAAATTCAGTTGCCTTTGAATTTCGGGTGATCCCTCTTGAGCATGTATGCTTCTGCTACTTGTTCTACATCAGACTTTCTTCCGCAAACGGCGAAACGCTTTGACTCGGTGAGTTTCGCGGCATTCCGACTTCGATGCCCCGGTTGCCGAAATTCAGTTGCCTTTGAATTTCGGGTGATCCCTCTTGAGCATGTATGCTTCTGCTACTTGTTCTACATCAGACTTCTTCCGCAAACGGCGAAACGCTTTTCCGACTTCGATGTCCCGGTTGCCGAAATTCAGTTGCCTTTGAATTTCGGGTGATCCCTCTTGAGCATGTATGCTTCTGCTACTTGTTCTACATCATACTTCTTCCGCAAACGGCGAAACGCTTTGACTCGGTGAGTTTCGCGGCATTCCGACTTCGATGCCCCGGTTGCCGAAATTCAGTTGCCTTTGAATTTCGGGTGATCCCTCTTGAGCATGTATGCTTCTGCTACTTGTTCTACATCATACTTCTTCCGCAAACGGCGAAACGCTTTGACTCGGTGAGTTTCGCGGCATTCCGACTTCGATGCCCCGGTTGCCGAAATTCAGTTGCCTTTGAATTTCGGGTGATCCCTCTTGAGCATGTATGCTTCTGCTACTTGTTCTACATCATACTTCTTCCGCAAACGGCGAAACGCTTTGACTCGGTGAGTTTCGCGGCATTCCGACTTCGATGCCCCGGTTGCCGAAATTCAGTTGCCTTTGAATTTCGGGTGATCCCTCTTGAGCATGTATGCTTCTGCTACTTGTTCTACATCATACTTCTTCCGCAAACGGCGAAACGCTTTGACTCGGTGAGTTTCGCGGCATTCCGACTTCGATGCCCCGGTTGCCGAAATTCAGTTGCCTTTGAATTTCGGGTGATCCCTCTTGAGCATGTATGCTTCTGCTACTTGTTCTACATCATACTTCTTCCGCAAACGGCGAAACGCTTTGACTCGGTGAGTTTCGCGGCATTCCGACTTCGATGCCCCGGTTGCCGAAATTCAGTTGCCTTTGAATTTCGGGTGATCCCTCTTGAGCATGTATGCTTCTGCTACTTGTTCTACATCAGACTTTCTTCCGCAAACGGCGAAACGCTTTGACTCGGTGAGTTTCGCGGCATTCCGACTTCGATGCCCGGTTGCCGAAATTCAGTTGCCTTTGAATTTCGGGTGATCCCTCTTGAGCATGTATGCTTCTGCTACTTGTTCTACATCATACTTCTTCCGCAAACGGCGAAACGCTTTGACTCGGTGAGTTTCGCGGCATTCCGACTTCGATGCCCCGGTTGCCGAAATTCAGTTGCCTTTGAATTTCGGGTGATCCCTCTTGAGCATGTATGCTTCTGCTACTTGTTCTACATCATACTTCTTCCGCAAACGGCGAAACGCTTTGACTCGGTGAGTTTCGCGGCATTCCGACTTCGATGCCCCGGTTGCCGAAATTCAGTTGCCTTTGAATTTCGGGTGATCCCTCTTGAGCATGTATGCTTCTGCTACTTGTTCTACATCATACTTTCTTCCGCAAACGGCGAAACGCTTTGACTCGGTGAGTTTCGCGGCATTCCGACTTCGATGCCCCGGTTGCCGAAATTCAGTTGCCTTTGAATTTCGGGTGATCCCTCTTGAGCATGTATGCTTCTGCTACTTGTTCTACATCAGACCTTCTTCCGCAAACGGCGAAACGCTTTGACTCGGTGAGTTTCGCGGCATTCCGACTTCGATGCCCCGGTTGCCGAAATTCAGTTGCCTTTGAATTTCGGGTGATCCCTCTTGAGCATGTATGCTTCTGCTACTTGTTCTACATCATACTTTCTTCCGCAAACGGCGAAACGCTTTGACTCGGTGAGTTTCGCGGCATTCCGACTTCGATGCCCGGTTGCCGAAATTCAGTTGCCTTTGAATTTCGGGTGATCCCTCTTGAGCATGTATGCTTCTGCTACTTGTTCTACATCATACTTTCTTCCGCAAACGGCGAAACGCTTTGACTCGGTGAGTTTCGAGGCATTCCGACTTCGATGCCCCGGTTGCCGAAATTCAGTTGCCTTGGAATTTCGGGTGATCCCTCTTGAGCATGTATGCTTCTGCTACTTGTTCTACATCATACCTTCTTCCGCAAACGGCGAAACGCTTTGACTCGGTGAGTTTGGAGGCATTCCGACTTCGATGTCCTGGTTGCCGAAATTCAGTTGCCTTTGAATTTCGGGTCATCCCTCTTTTGAGCATGTATGGTTCTGCTACTTGTTCTACATCATACTTTCTTCCGCAAACGGTGAAACGCTTTCCGACTTCGATGTCCCGGTTGCCGAAATTCAGTTGCCTTTGAATTTCGGGTGATCCCTCTTGAGCATGTATGCTTCTGCTACTTGTTCTACATCATACCTTCTTCCGCAAACGGCGAAATGCTTTGACTTGGTGAGTTTGGTGGCATTCCGACTTCGATGCCCCGGTTGCCGAAATTCAGTTGCCTTTGAATTTCGGGTCATCCCTCTTGAGCATGTATGCTTCTGCTACTTGTTCTACATCATACTTTCTTCCGCAAACGGCGAAATGCTTTGACTCGGTGAGTTTCGCGGCATTCCGACTTCGATGCCCCGGTTGCCGAAATTCAGTTGCCTTTGAATTTCGGGTGATCCCTCTTGAGCATGTATGCTTCTGCTACTTGTTCTACATCATACATTCTTCCGCAAACGGCGAAACGCTTTGACTAGGTGAGTTTCGCGGCATTCCACCTTCGATGCCCCGGTTGCCGAAATTCAGTTGCCTTTGAATTTCGGGTGATCCCTCTTGAGCATGTATGCTTCTGCTACTTGTTCTACATCATACCTTCTTCCGCAAACGGCGAAACGCTTTGACTCGGTGAGTTTCGTGGCATTCCGACTTCGATGCCCCGGTTGCCGAAATTCAGTTGCCTTTGAATTTCGGGTGATCCCTCTTGAGCATGTATGCTTCTGCTACTTGTTCTACATCATACTTCTTCCGCAAACGGCGAAACGCTTTGACTCGGTGAGTTTCGCGGCATTCCGACTTCGATGCCCGGTTGCCGAAATTCAGTTGCCTTTGAATTTCGGGTGATCCCTCTTGAGCATGTATGCTTCTGCTACTTGTTCTACATCAGACTTTCTTCCGCAAACGGCGAAACGCTTTGACTCGGTGAGTTTCGCGGCATTCCGACTTCGATGCCCCGGTTGCCGAAATTCAGTTGCCTTTGAATTTCGGGTGATCCCTCTTGAGCATGTATGCTTCTGCTACTTGTTCTACATCAGACTTTCTTCCGCAAACGGCGAAACGCTTTGACTCGGTGAGTTTCGCGGCATTCCGACTTCGATGCCCCGGTTGCCGAAATTCAGTTGCCTTTGAATTTCGGGTGATCCCTCTTGAGCATGTATGCTTCTGCTACTTGTTCTACATCATACTTTCTTCCGCAAACGGCGAAACGCTTTGACTCGGTGAGTTTCGCGGCATTCCGACTTCGATGCCCCGGTTGCCGAAATTCAGTTGCCTTTGAATTTCGGGTGATCCCTCTTGAGCATGTATGCTTCTGCTACTTGTTCTACATCATACTTCTTCCGCAAACGGCGAAACGCTTTGACTCGGTGAGTTTCGCGGCATTCCGACTTCGATGCCCCGGTTGCCGAAATTCAGTTGCCTTTGAATTTCGGGTGATCCCTCTTGAGCATGTATGCTTCTGCTACTTGTTCTACATCAGACTTCTTCCGCAAACGGCGAAACGCTTTGACTCGGTGAGTTTCGCGGCATTCCGACTTCGATGCCCCGGTTGCCGAAATTCAGTTGCCTTTGAATTTCGGGTGATCCCTCTTGAGCATGTATGCTTCTGCTACTTGTTCTACATCAGACTTCTTCCGCAAACGGCGAAACGCTTTGACTCGGTGAGTTTCGCGGCATTCCGACTTCGATGCCCCGGTTGCCGAAATTCAGTTGCCTTTGAATTTCGGGTGATCCCTCTTGAGCATGTATGCTTCTGCTACTTGTTCTACATCATACTTTCTTCCGCAAACGGCGAAACGCTTTGACTCGGTGAGTTTCGCGGCATTCCGACTTCGATGCCCCGGTTGCCGAAATTCAGTTGCCTTTGAATTTCGGGTGATCCCTCTTGAGCATGTATGCTTCTGCTACTTGTTCTACATCAGACTTTCTTCCGCAAACGGCGAAACGCTTTGACTCGGTGAGTTTCGCGGCATTCCGACTTCGATGCCCGGTTGCCGAAATTCAGTTGCCTTTGAATTTCGGGTGATCCCTCTTGAGCATGTATGCTTCTGCTACTTGTTCTACATCAGACTTTCTTCCGCAAACGGCGAAACGCTTTGACTCGGTGAGTTTCGCGGCATTCCGACTTCGATGCCCCGGTTGCCGAAATTCAGTTGCCTTTGAATTTCGGGTGATCCCTCTTGAGCATGTATGCTTCTGCTACTTGTTCTACATCAGACTTTCTTCCGCAAACGGCGAAACGCTTTGACTCGGTGAGTTTCGCGTCATTCTGACTTCGATTGCCCTGTTGCCGAAATTCAGTTGCCTTTATATTTCGGGTGATCCCTCTTGACCATGTCTGCTTCTGCTACTTGTTCTACAAAAGAATTTCTACCGCAAACGACAAAACGATTTGACTCGGTGAGTTTCGCGGCATTCCGACTTCGATGCCCCTGTTGCCGAAATTCAATTGCCTTTGAATTTCGGGTCATCCCTCTTGAGCATGTCTGCTTCTGCTACTTGTTCTACATCAGACTTTCTTCCGCAAACGGCGAAACGCTTTCACTCGGTCAGTTTCGCGGCATTCCGACTTCGATGCCCCGGTTGCCGAAATTCAGTTGCCTTTGAATTTCGGGTGATCCCTTTTGAGCATGTATGCTTCTGCTACTTGTTCTTCACCAGAATTTATACCGCAAACGGCGAAACGCTTTGACTCGGTGAGTTTCACGGCATTCCGACTTCGATGCACCTATTGCCGAAATTCAGTTGCCTTTGAATTTTGGGTGATCCCTCTTGAGCATGTCTGCTTCTGCTACTTGTTCTACATCATACTTTCTTCCGCAAACGGCGAAACGCTTTCTCGACTTCGATTCCCGGTTGCCGAAATTCAGTTGCCTTTGAATTTTGGGTGATCCCTCTTGAGCATGTCTGCTTCTGCTACTTGTTCTACATCATACTTTCTTCCGCAAACGGCGAAACGCTTTCACTCGTTGAGTGTCGCGGCATTCCGCCTTCGATGTCCCGGTTGCCGAAATTCAGTTGCCTTTGAATTTTGGGTGATCCCTCTTAAGCATGTCTGCTTCTGCTACTTGTTCTACATCAGACTTTCTTCCGCAAATGGCGAAACGCTTTGACTCGGTGAGTGTCGCGGCATTCCGCCTTCCATGTCCCGGTTGCCGAAATTTAGTTGCCTTTGCATTTCGGGTGATCCCTCTTGAGCATGTATACTTCAGCTACTTGTTCTACACTAGAACTTCTATCGCAAACGGCGAAACGCTTTGACTCGGTGAGTTTCGCGGCATTCCGACTTCGATGCCCCGGTTGCCGAAATTCAGTTGCCTTTGAATTTCGGGTGATCCCTCTTGAGCATGTATGCTTCTGCTACTTGTTCTACATCAGACTTCTTCCGCAAACGGCGAAACGCTTTGACTCGGTGAGTTTCGCGGCATTCCGACTTCGATGCCCCGGTTGCCGAAATTCAGTTGCCTTTGAATTTCGGGTGATCCCTCTTGAGCATGTATGCTTCTGCTACTTGTTCTACATCACACTTCTTCCGCAAACGGCGAAACGCTTTGACTCGGTGAGTTTCGCGGCATTCCGACTTCGATGCCCCGGTTGCCGAAATTCAGTTGCCTTTGAATTTCGGGTGATCCCTCTTGAGCATGTATGCTTCTGCTACTTGTTCTACATCATACTTCTTCCGCAAACGGCGAAACGCTTTGACTCGGTGAGTTTCGCGGCATTCCGACTTCGATGCCCCGGTTGCCGAAATTCAGTTGCCTTTGAATTTCGGGTGATCCCTCTTGAGCATGTATGCTTCTGCTACTTGTTCTACATCAGACTTTCTTCCGCAAACGGCGAAACGCTTTGACTCGGTGAGTTTCGCGGCATTCCGACTTCGATGCCCCGGTTGCCGAAATTCAGTTGCCTTTGAATTTCGGGTGATCCCTCTTGAGCATGTATGCTTCTGCTACTTGTTCTACATCAGACTTTCTTCCGCAAACGGCGAAACGCTTTGACTCGGTGAGTTTCGCGGCATTCCGACTTCGATGCCCCGGTTGCCGAAATTCAGTTGCCTTTGAATTTCGGGTGATCCCTCTTGAGCATGTATGCTTCTGCTACTTGTTCTACATCAGACTTTCTTCCGCAAACGGCGAAACGCTTTGACTCGGTGAGTTTCGCGGCATTCCGACTTCGATGCCCGGTTGCCGAAATTCAGTTGCCTTTGAATTTCGGGTGATCCCTCTTGAGCATGTATGCTTCTGCTACTTGTTCTACATCAGACTTTCTTCCGCAAACGGCGAAACGCTTTGACTCGCGTGCCTTTTCGAGGCATTCCGCTTTCGATGCCGCCCAGTTGTGCCGAAATTCAGTTTGCCTTTGAATTTCGGGTCATCCCCTTTTGAGCATGTTATGGTTCTGCTTACTTGTTCTACATCATACTTTCTTAACGCAAACAGCGAAACGCTTTGAGTCAGTGAGTTTGGAGGTATTCCGACTTCGATGCCCCAGTTGCCGAAATTCAGTTGCCTTTGAATTTCGGGTGATCCCTCTTGAGCATGTATGCTTCTGCTACTTGTTCTACATCATACGTTCTTCCGCAAACGGCGAAACACTTTGACTCGGTGAGTTTGGAGGCATTCCGACTTCGATGCCCCAGTTGCCGAAATTCAGTTGCCTTTGAATTTCGAGTCATCCCTCTTGAGCATGTATGCTTCTGGTACTTGTTCTACAACATACTTTCTTCCGCAAATGGCGAAACGCGTTGACTCGGTGAGTTTCGCGGCATTCCGACTTCGATGCCCCGGTTGCTGAAATTCAGTTGCCTTTGAATTTCGGGTGATCCGTCTTGAGCATGTATGCTTCTGCTACTTGTTCTACATCATACCTTCTTCCGCAAACGGCGAAACGCTTTGACTCGGTGAGTTTCGAGGCATTCCGACTTCGATGTCCCGGTTGCCGAAATTCAGTTGCCTTTGAATTTCGGGTGATCCCTCTTCAGCATGTATGCTTCTGCTACTTGATCTACATCATACCTTCTTCCGCAAACGGCGAAATGCTTTGACTCGGTGAGTTTGGAGGCATTCCGACTTCGATGCCCCGGTTGCCGAAATTCTGTTGCCTTTGAATTTCGGGTCATCCCTCTTGAGCATGTATGCTTCTGCTGCTTGTTCTACATCACACATTCTTCCGCAAACGGCGAAACGCTTTGACTCGGTGAGTTTGGAGGCATTCCGACTTCGATGCCCCGGTTGCCGAAATTTAGTTGCCTTTGAATTTCGCGTCATCCCTCTTGAGCATGCATGCTTCTGCTACTTGTTCTACATCATACCTTCTTCCGCAAACGGCGAAACGCTTTGACTAGGTGAGTTTGGAGGCATTCCGACTTCGATGCCCCGGTTGCCGAAATTCAGTTGCCTTTGAATTTCGGGTGATCCCTCTTGAGCATGTTTGCTTCTGCTACTTGTTCTACATCATACTTTCTTCCGCAAACGGCGAAACGCTTTGACTCAGTGAGTTTCGCGGCATTCCGACTTCGATGCTACGGTTGCCGAAATTCAGTTGCCTTTGAATTTCGGGTGATCCCTCTTGACCACGTATGCTTCTGCTACTTGTTCTACATCATACTTTCTCCCGCAAACGGCGAAATGCTTTTACTCGGTGAGTTTCGCGGCATTCGGACTTCGATGCCCCGGTTGTCGAAATTCAGTTGCCTTTGCATTTCGGGTGATCCTTCTTGAGCATGTATGCTTCTGCTACTTGTTCTACATCATACTTTCTTCCGCAAACGGAGAAAACCTTTGACTCGGTGAGTTTTGAGGCATTACGACTTCGATGTCCCGGTTGCCGAAATTCAGTTGCCTTTGAATTTCGGGTGAACCCTCTTGAGCATGTATGCTTCTGCTACTTGTTCTACATCATACCTTCTTCCGTAAACGGCGAAACGCTTTGACTCGGTGAGTTTGGAGGCATTCCAACTTCGATGCCCCGATTGCCGAAATTCAGTTGCCTTTGAATTTCGAGTCATCCCTCTTGAGCATGTATGCTTCTGCTACTTGTTCTACATCATACTTTCTTCCGCAAACGGCAAAACGCTTTGACTCGGTGCGTTTCGAGGCATTCCGACTTCGATGCCCCAGTTGCTGAAATTCAGTTGCCTTTGAATTTCGGGTCATCCCTCTTGAGCATGTATGGTTCTGCTACTTGTTCTACATCATACTTTCTTACGCAAACAGCGAAACGCTTTGAGTCAGTGAGTTTGGAGGTATTCCGACTTCGATGCCCCAGTTGCCGAAATTCAGTTGCCTTTGAATTTCGGGTGATCCCTCTTGAGCATGTATGCTTCTGCTACTTGTTCTACATCATACGTTCTTCCGCAAACAGCGAAACACTTTGACTCGGTGAGTTTGGAGGCATTCCGACTTCGATGCCCCAGTTGCCGAAATTCAGTTGCCTTTGAATTTCGAGTCATCCCTCTTGAGCATGTATGCTTCTGGTACTTGTTCTACAACATACTTTCTTCCGCAAATGGCGAAACGCGTTGACTCGGTGAGTTTCGCGGCATTCCGACTTCGATGCCCCGGTTGCTGAAATTCAGTTGCCTTTGAATTTCGGGTGATCCTTCTTGAGCATGTATGCTTCTGCTACTTGTTCTACATCATACCTTCTTCCGCAAATGGCGAAACGCTTTGACTCGGTGAGTTTCGCGGCATTCCGACTTCGATACCCCGGTTGCCGAAATTCTGTTGCCTTTGAATTTCGGGTGATCCCTCTTGACCACGTATGCTTCTGCTACTTGTTCTACATCATGCTTTCTCCCGCAAACGGCGAAACGCTTTGACTAGGTGAGTTTCGCGGCATTCCGACTTCGATGCTCCGGTTGCCGAAATTCAGTTGCCTTTGAATTTCGGGTGATCCCTCTTGAGCATGTTTGCTTCTGCTCCTTGTTCTACATCATACTTTCTTCCGCAAACGGCGAAACGCTTTGACTCAGTGAGTTTCGCGGCATTCCGACTTCGATGCTACGGTTGCCGAAATTCAGTTGCCTTTGAATTTCGGGTGATCCCTCTTGACCACGTATGCTTCTGCTACTTGTTCTACATCATACTTTCTCCCGCAAACGGCGAAATGCTTTTACTAGGTGAGTTTCGCGGCATTCTGACTTCGATGCCCCGGTTGTCGAAATTCAGTTGCCTTTGCATTTCGGGTGATCCTTCTTGAGCATGAATGCTTCTGCTACTTGTTCTACATCATACTTTCTTCCGCAAACGGCGAAACGCTTTGACTCGGTGATTTTCGCGGCAATCAGACTTCGATGCCCCGGTTGCCGAAATTCAGTTGCCTTTGAATTCCGGGTGATCCCTCTTGAGCATGTATGCTTCTGCTACTTGTTCTACATCATACCTTCTTCCGCAAACGGCGAAACGCTTTGACTCGGTGAGTGTGGAGGCATTCCGACTTCGATGCCCCGATTGCCGAAATTCAGTTGCCTTTGAATTTCGAGTCATTCCTCTTGAGCATGTATGCTTCAGCTACTTGTTCTACATCATACTTTCTTCCGCAAATGGCGAAACGCTTTGACTCGGTGAGTTTTGAGGCATTACGACTTCGATGTCCCGGTTGCCGAAATTCAGTTGCCTTTGAATTTCGGGTGATCCCTCTTGAGCATGTATGCTTCTGCTACTTGTTCTACATCATACCTTCTTCCGTAAACGGCGAAACGCTTTGACTCGGTGAGTTTGGAGGCATTCCGACTTCGATGCCCCGGTTGCCGAAATTCAGTTGCCTTTGAATTTCGGGTCATCCCTCTTGAGCATGTATGCTTCTGCTACTTGTTCTACATCATACTTTCTTCCGCAAACGGCGAAACGCTTTGACTCGGTGAGTTTCGAGGCATTCCGACTTCGATGCCCCGGTTGCCGAAATTCAGTTGCCTTTGAATTTCGGGTGATCCCTCTTGAGCATGTATGCTTCTGGTACTTGTTCTACATCATACTTTCTTCCGCAAATGGCGAAACGCGTTGACTCGGTGAGTTTCGCGGCATTCCGACTTCGATGCCCCGGTTGCTGAAATTCAGTTGCCTTTGAATTTCGGGTGATCCCTCTTGAGCATGTATGCTTCTGCTACTTGTTCTACATTATACCTTCTTACGCAAACGGCGAAAAATTTGACTCGGTGAGTTTCGCGGCATTCCGACTTCGAAGCCCCGGTTGCCGAAATTCCGTTGCCTTTGAATTTCGGGTGATCCCTCTTGACCACGTATGCTTCTGCTACTTGTTCTACATCATACTTTATCCCGCAAACGGCGAAATGCTTTGACTAGGTGAGTTTCGTGGCATTCTGACTTCGATGCCCCGGTTGCCGAAATTCAGTTGCCTTTGCATTTCGGGTGATCCTTCTTGAGCATGTATGCTTCTGGTACTTGTTCTACATGATACTTTCTTCCGCAAATGGCGAAACGCGTTGACTCGGTGAGTTTCGCGGGATTCCGACTTCGATGCCCCGGTTGCTGAAATTCAGTTGCCTTTGAATTTCGGGTGATCCCTCTTGAGCATGTATGCTTCTGCTACTTGTTCTACATCATACCTTCTTCCGCAAATGGCGAAACGCTTTGACTCGGTGAGTTTGGAGGCATTCCGACTTCGATGCCCCGGTTGCCGAAATTCAGTTGCCTTTGAATTTTGGGTGATCCCTCTTGAGCATGTATGGTTCTGCTACTTGTTCAACATCATACTTTCTTCCGCAAACGGCGAAACGCTTTGACTCGGTGAGTTTCGCGGCATTCCGCCTTCGAAGCCCCGGTTGCCGAAATTCCGTTGCCTTTGCAATTCGGGTCACCCTCTTGAGCATGTATGCTTCTGCTACTTGTTCTACATCATACTTTCTTCCGCAAACGGCGAAACGCTTTGACTTGCTGAGTTTCGCGGCATTCCGACTTCGATGCCCCGTTTGCCGAAATTCAGTTGCCTTTGAATTTCGGGTGATCCCTCTTGTGCATGTATGCTTCTGCTACTTGTTCTACATCATACCTTCTTCCGCAAACGGCGAAACGCTTTGACTCGATGAGTTTGGAGGCATTCCGACTTCGATGCCCCGGTTGCCGAAATTCACTTGCCTTTGAATTTCGGGTGATCCCTGACACGACCAAAAGCTTGATGTCTCTTCCCAAGTGCAGGAGTGTCGAAGTAATAAATAACCCGGCAAGACCGGGGTCGAACCACAGAGAGGTTAATTGTATAAATTATAAATAACAAGACAACAACAACAACAACAACAACAACAACAACAACAACAACAACAACAACAACAACAACAACAACAGTAATAATACTAATAATACTCAGTACGTGGCGTTGTTATACCTGAGAATGATCTAAAAGATCGGGTCACAGGTTTCCAGCCTATATACTGAGTTTATGAAAAGATCAAAGATATATATTATATAATATAGACAGAATGTAAATAATAACAATAATAATAATAATAAAAGCAGAAGATGAAGAAATTAATGAGAACTTTGAGATAAAAGATTAACGTAAGGATTAAACAATGATAAAAACAAATGTCAAGGTTAGAGGATCCACTAATGGTACTTCAAACAAGTATAATATAAACTCTTATTACTCAATTGGAAACCACACATAAAGGAGGTTCCAATCAGATTATAAATTGTTAACATGATTATATTAATTATCTTATTCGAATGAAGCTAATACTTGTAAATGTTGGCAGGCATTCATGATTATAACTTATGTTAAACAACAAATCAAGTCCCTTTCATAGCTCAGGTGTCGGTTATACCATACAGTATGGGCTATGAAAGTACCAAGTATTTGTTGTACCAAGTGTTATACAACATAAATCTAGATTAACCATTTAACAAGCAAAGTATTAAAAGTGAACAAGATAACAAATATAAAACATGTTAGTATCCATCGTTAAGGTCCATGTTAAGTTTATATTATACTTATTCTTACACCATTAGTGTGCCCTTTTCACCTTGACATTTGTTTTTATCATTGTTTAATCCTTACGTTAATCTTTTATCTCAAAGTTCTCATTAATTTCTTCATCTTCTGCTTTTATTATTATTATTATTGTTATTATTTACATTCTGTCTATATTATATAATATATATCTTTGATCTTTTCATAAACTCAGTATATAGGCTGGAAACCTGTGACCCGATCTTTTAGATCATTCTCAGGTATAACAACGCCACGTACTGAGTATTATTAGTATTATTACTGTTGTTGTTGTTGTTGTTGTTGTTGTTGTTGTTGTTGTTGTTGTTGTTGTTGTTGTTGTCTTGTTATTTATAATTTATACAATTAACCTCTCTGTGGTTCGACCCCGGTCTTGCCGGGTTATTTATTACTTCGACACTCCTGCACTTGGGAAGAGACATCAAGCTTTTGGTCGTGTCAAGTTTTTGGCGCCGTTGCCGGGGAGGTAAATTCTTGTATAAATTATAATATTTATTTCATTTTCTCTTTTCACTTTTCATTTTATTTAACTTTTGTTTTCTTTTGTTTCTTTTTCTTCTCTTCTCCTTTCTTCCTTTTATTCTCTTCTTACACGTGCATGAGAGTTTGGTCACGTACATTAAGTGGTCGACTTTGTAGGCTATCCTCATCATTTTCAGAAAATATGGCCGAAGAAGATAATCAATCGCTTCATAATGAGAATAATGAGAATAACCGTATGAGAACACTTAGAGATCACATGAATCCTACAAGAACAAGTGCACCCTCATGCATAGTTTTCCCTCCTGATGCATCTCATTTTAATTTTAAGCCAGGCATTATTCAACTTTTACCATCTTTTCATGGCTTAGACTTAGAAAATCCATACTTGCATTTAAGGGAATTTGAGGAGGTCTGTAATACCTATAATGACTCAAATTGTAGCATGAACACCATTCGATTAAAGCTTTTTCCTTTTTCATTAAAAGATAAAGCTAAAACATGGCTACAAAATTTGAGACCGGGATCCATTCGTGCTTGGGATGAAATGCAACAACAATTTTTAAAGAAGTTTTTTCCATCTCACAGAACAAACTCTTTCAAAAGACAAATCATCACTTTCACTCAAAAACCAGGAGAAACATTTTACCAATGTTGGGATAGGTATCGAGATTTACTTAATACTTGCCCACATCATGGTTTTGAAACATGGAGATTGGTTTCACATTTTTATGAAGGTTTAACACCTAGAGATAGGCAAATGGTTGAATTGATGTGCAATGGAACTTTCGAAGATAAAGACCCTAATGAAGCAATGGAGTACCTAGACTTGCTAGCCGAAAATGCTCAAAATTGGGACACCACAGGTACTTATGAGGCACCAAGTAAAACTCAACCTCATACATCTAGTGGGGGTATGCACAACCTTAGGGAAGATCATGACCTCCAAGCCAAGTTTGCATCTTTAGCTAGAAAAGTCGAGGCACTAGAATTAAAAAAGAGTGGTCAATTAAAATCTGTTCAAGACATTGTGTGTCAAATCTGTGAAACAAATGAGCATGCAACCAATGATTGTCCAACTTTGCCTTCTTTCAAGGAATGCCTCCATGAACAAGCCATGCTTTAAACAGTTTCCAAAGGCCCAACCATAACCCATACTCGCAAACATACAATCCTGGTTGGAGAAATCACCCAAATTTTAGTTGGAAGAGTGATAGCAACAATGCACAAACTTCACATCCACCGTTTCAAGCACACCATAATTTCCAAAATTCTCATGGATATGCACCTCCTTATGCTCCACCTCCTAGAAGAAATTTTGAGGAAACATTGCATGCATTCATTGAAAAGCAGGAGACAATCAACACTCAACTCGCTCAAAGCATGACTGATTTTAAAGATACTCTTGCAAAGTTAACATCTGCTCTTAGTTTCCAAGAGAAAGGTAAGTTTCCTTCTCAACCACAACAAAATCCAAAGGGGCAATACAATGCAAATGCAAGTGGTTCTGGAAGCCAACACATGGATCAAGTCAAATCAGTCATCACTCTTCGTAGTGGTAAGGTTATTGAAAAACCTATTCTTGAACCTTGTGAGAAAGATGATGAGTCTATCTCTAAGGGTAGGGAAGGGGTTGAACCTGAACATTGCAAAGAAAAGGTTGATTCCCCGCCAGCACTTCCATTTCCTCATGCCATGACCAAACAAAGGAAAGTCAATCACAACTCTGAAATCTTTGAAATTTTCAAACAGGTAAGGATCAATATACCTTTGTTGGATGCTATTAAACAGGTTCCTTCCTATGCTAAATTTTTGAAAGATTTGTGCATTGTGAAGAGAAAACTGAATGTTAAAAAGAAAGCCTTTTTAGCCGAACAAGTAAGTGCCATTCTTCAAAACAATAATGCTTTGAAATATAAAGACCCTGGTTGTCCTACAATTTCTTGCTTTATTGGAGAACATAAAATTGAAAGAGCCTTACTTGATCTTGGAGCTAGTGTGAATTTACTTCCATATTCAGTTTTTCAAAGTCTCAATCTAGGTGAGTTAAAACCAACTTCTGTAACTCTTTTACTCGCCGATAGATCTGTAAAAGTGCCTAGAGGAATAATTGAAGATGTGTTAGTACAAGTCGATAAATTCATTTATCCTGTGGATTTTATTGTCTTGGACACGCAACCTGTTGAAGCATGTAATTCATTTCCTATTATTTTAGGACGTCCGTTTCTTGCAACTTCTAATGCATTGATTAATTGGAGGAATGGACTGATGAAGCTATCTTTTGGAAACATGACATTGGAGATGAATATTTTCAACATTTGCAAGCAACCTGGAGATGATAGTGATTTACAAGAAGTAGATCTTATTGAAGAATTAGTTCATGATCAACTTGAATCTACTTTGAGTAAAATTGAGTTGGATGAATCTGAAGATTTGCAAATGATTTATTCTCAGGAAGAAATCACGGATGAAAAAGGCACCAAAAATATTGATGCCGATCTTTTGTCAAGAGTGACAACAGATTTGACATCTGACATCCCACCAATCGATGATTACTCTCCTGACGAATCCTTACTTTCTCATAGTTCAATGCCTTGGTTTGCTAAAAATATCAATTTTCTTGCAACAGGAGATTTGCCAGCTCACTGGAGTACCGAAGACAAAGGAAAGTTTTTGAACGAAGTGAAGAGCTTTTACTTAGATGACCCTTACTTATTCAAAAATTGTCCTGATCAAATATTTCATAAATGCATTCCCGACAATGAGGTAAGTAATGTCATTAAACTTTGTCATTCTGAAGCATGTGGGAGTCATTTCTCATTAAGAAAGACGACTGCAAAAATCTTACAAAATGGATTTTATTGGCCCACCATGTTCAAGGACACACATGCATTCTGCAAAACTTGTGAAAATTGTCAAAAAGTTGATACTGGTCAAAAAGTTTTGCTTTATAATTCTCAACTCCATTTATTTCCTGAAAAACTAAGATCAAGATGGAGCGGTCCATTTATTTTGAAACATGTGTATCCTTATGGGGCCCTTGATATTGAGAATCCAAAGAATGACAATGTTTTGAAGGTAAATGAACATCGTTTAAAAGCTTACTTTGATGAGTTTCCTAGTGAAAATGAATCTATTGGTTTGAATAATCTTATTGATAAAGGTTGATTATTTTGTTTTTCTCACATTTTTTTTTTCTTTTTAGTGTGACTTTTGTTTTGCTAGTCTCTCACCCCGGTCAAATGGCGGATAACGGTACTCCGTGACATAAGTCGGTTCTTTCAGTTTCCCAAATAACTGATATTTGTATATATTTGTACAATTCTCTGCTCTTTCTCCCTTCTTTGAATATTTTCCCCAATTCTAATTTTAAAATGGACACCACTCTTGAAAAGTTAAAAAGGTATTTTCCCGCTCTGCCTCAAAATGCGATTACAAAAATTTACCGTGCTAGGTGTGAAAGATTGAGGTTGTTAATGAATCATGGAATTCCTGAAGATATTCGCTGGCTAATTGAAGCAAAGGTCCGATTATCAGGTGAGTCCTCCAATTCTTTCATTTCACACATGCCTGGAACAGGTAAAAGCACTTTTGCAAAGAAACGTCGTGCAAAACGACTGAAAGTCTGTCACAGATGTGCCAGATGGACTTGTAATGCGACATGTCGTTCTTTAGGAATGGTATCTGTAAACCGTGAAGATAAAATACAATTCATTAAGGATGGCCTGAGTAAGGGGTCTTTAGATAATCTTTTGTTGACCCTTGAGACGCATCCTAGTGGAGATGTGCATCGTGTAATTCATGATTTATGGCCACAATTCCATAAAGAACATGATCGACTTAGTCTTGGGAATCTGACTAAAAAAGACCCTGTTTGCCAGTTTTTAAGAAAACTGGATGGGAAGCCTATCCCCGACCCATAGAGGGCGTTTAAGCCGTTCTTGGACGTAAAACCAAGGGAAGATGTGAGCCACAATCACAACTACCTGTACATACATGCTTTTTCAAAATAAATAATTAATAAAGAGAGAGAGAGAGAGAGAGTTTGTGAGACTACAGCTGGCCTACATATAGGTGGTATGATTGCATTTTCACTTTTTCATCTATAAATTCTTCTCTTCCTTCCCTTCATTTCTACTCATCCCATATATTCATCAAATATAGAAGTGTGTAGAAATGGCAGGTTCCTCAAGTCATCATATAAGAAATATTTGTGTTTTCGGTGGATCCAGTTCTGGGAAAGAAAAAGAGTTTTTAGAATCAGCAAATCATCTTGGTCGGGTATTAGCTGAGAGAAAGATTCATTTAGTGTATGGGGGAGGCAGCCTTGGGTTAATGGGAGGTGTGTCAATGGCTGCATTTTTAGGAGGCAGTCAAGTTTTGGGGGTTGTCCCCAAAGCTTTAGCAACTGGGGACATCATTGGAAAAACAATTGGAGAGGAACTACAGGTCCCAACAATGTCTGACCGACTGAATACCATGTTTAACCATGCTGATGCCTTCATTGCCTTACCAGGTGGTCTAGGCACATTGGAAGAGATCTTTCATATTTCATCTTGGGCCCAACTGCACATTCACCATAAACCTATAGGTTTGTTAAATGTTAATGGTTTTTATGATAAGTTGCTGTCTTTCCTTGATCAAGCTGTGGAACAGGAATTTCTAACATCTTCGGCACGACGAATCATAATCTCTGCTGCTACTGCTGAACAATTGATTGACCAACTACAATCTTTCATCCCTGTCATTGATCCCTGCATGAGTCGTCTAGATTGGTCAACTAAGGAAAGCCGTAAAAAGCTTAGATTAGATTTGAGCCTTCATCTGTGAAACCTTGTGTCTTTTGGTTTTATTAATAGCATATTATTTTGTTTTGTTACTTCTTATGTTTGTTTAAGTGTGTTTCAGGTTTGTCATTGTTCGCTGTTTCAGGTGATGTCTTCTATACTCTATCTTTCTACCTTCGAACATTGAGGACAATGTCTCGTTTTGGTTGGGGGGAGAGGGTAGTAGTTAAAAAAAAAAAAATACTAACTTGCTAACTGTTTTTGCTATTATTAAAACCATTTGACAAAATTGTTATTAGGATGGCAGAGTATGGAATCAATTTTATTGACTCTAGAGACGCATCTTAGTAAGTTTCATTACCAAGGTCTATCATAATACTTCTTGAAATATTCAGGTTTACAAACTCTCACATTGTTATCACTTGATTCTGCTCCTATACTCATTTAACAAGTATTATTAAACCTTCATTTTCACACACACACTTTAACATATGATTGTGGGTTGCACATTGGATTATTACATTAATTATGTTCTTTTGTTGAAGGTAACAACTAAGGGAAAAGGATAGTATATAATTTGCAAAGAAAAAAAAAAAAGAAAAAAAGATAGTATTGATGATAATAAAACGTGGATAAGTTTGGTTTCGTAGCCTCCCTAACCTAAGCAATTAAGCCCGAAGGGGTGTTTTAACACCTAATACCCTAAAGTCAACTGACTTGGGAGCTATTGGCCCAAAGCTTGTTACATGGGTTAAGGAGAAAAGCTTAAGGGAATCAAACATTGCACTATCTACGTATCAGTATCTGCAACCCGAGTTGTTAAGCTCGTAGGGGTGTCTCAACACCTAATGCCCTAAGACCAACTGGTCTGGGAGTCATTAGCCTAAAACTCGTTACATGGGTTAAAGATACATTGTGTTTTAAGTTGTATGTGTATATAAATAAAAAGAAAATAAAAAGAAAAAAAAAGAGAAAAAAAAAAAGAAGAAAAAAATCCCAACCCAAGGAAGTTCACCTTAAACATTTGAACATAATATTGTTTTCTTCCAACAAAAGCCCCATCATCTATGTTTTCATTGAGCACACAAAAAGAAGGTTTATTAATATCTTGTTTACGAAGTATGAAGCAGGAATATAAATTTAATGAGAGTTTGTTTATCTGGATAGATTAATGGAAGTTGAATGATGAATGCCTTGCTTTGTGGAACTTGCAAATTGTTTCTCTATTTTAACGCTTTAGATTACTAGGGACTAGTAATAAGCTGGTTGGGGGGTGTGATTAGTACTTAAAAGTGCATGTTTATCAAGGTTTTATATCATCATTTTGCACTTGAAGTATCAATAACTCCTTAACTAAAGCATGTTTTATAATAACAAGTTTGATATTATAAGATACCTTAATTTATGGTAAATGCTCATTTTAAATGCAGGACTATCACATAAATAAAAGGATTGATTGATGAGTTTAAGCATTGAAAGTTAAAGGACAAAGAGATGGCCAAACTTAGAAAAGAGATGTCGGTGCAGTCCAAACCGGAACATTGCTCGGTAATTGGATCATATCTGGAGCTCTAGATTTCGGATTTAGGTCCACTTTATATGGATGGAAAGGTAAGACAAAAGCCTACAACTTTCATGAGGAGCCCAAGATTTGAAAAGGTCGTTTTGAAGTCCAAATTGAAGGAACAACGAAGAAGTCCGAAGCTGTCCTGCAGCCCAAACACTATTTAGTGTTCAGCCCATATCTTGAGTTCTAGAAGTCCAAATGACCTCATCTTTTTTTTGTGCAATTAACTGATATCTGTATATATTTGTGCAATTCTGTGTTCTTTCTCCCTTCTTTGAATATTTTCCCCAATTCTAATTTTGAAAATGGACACCACTCTTGAAAAGTTGAAAAGGTATTTTCCCGCTTTGCCTCCAAATGCGATTACAAAAATTTACCGTGCTAGGTGTGCAAGATTGAGGTTGTTAATGAATCATGGAATTCCTGAAGATATTCGTTGGCTGATTGAAGCAAAGGTCCGATTATCAGGTGAGTCCTCCAATTCTTTCATTTCACACATGCCTGGAACAGGTAAAAGCACTTTTGCAAAGAAACGTCGTGCAAAACGACTGAAAGTCTGTCATCGATGTGCCAGATGGACTTGTAATATGACATGTCGTTCTTTAGGAATGGTATCTGTAAACCGTGAAGATAAGATACAATTCATTAAGGATGGCCTGAGTAAGGGGTCTTTAGATAATCTTTTGTTGACCCTTGAGACGCATCCTAGTGGAGATGTGCATCGTGTAATTCATGATTTATGGCCACAATTCCATAAAGAGCATGATCGACTTAGTCTTGGGAATCTGACTAAAAAAGACCCTGTTTGCCAGTTTTTAAGAAAACTGGATGGGAAGCCTATCCCCGACCCATAGAGGGCGTTTAAGCCGTTCTTGGACGTAAAACCAAGGGAAGATGTGAGCCAAAATCACAACTACCTGTACATACATGCTTTTTCAAAATAAATAATTAATAAAGAGAGAGAGAGAGAGAGAGTTTGTGAGACTACAGCTGGCCTACATATAGGTGGTATGATTGCATTTTCACTTTTTCATCTATAAATTCTTCTCTTCCTTCCCTTCATTTCTACTCATCCCATATATTCATCAAATATAGAAGTGTGTAGAAATGGCAGGTTCCTCAAGTCATCATATAAGAAATATTTGTGTTTTCGGTGGATCCAGTTCTGGGAAAGAAAAAGAGTTTTTAGAATCAGCAAATCATCTTGGTCGGGTACTAGCTGAGAGAAAGATTCATTTAGTGTATGGGGGAGGCAGCCTTGGGTTAATGGGAGGTGTGTCAATGGCTGCATTTTTAGGAGGCAGTCAAGTTTTGGGGGTTGTCCCCAAAGCTTTAGCAACTGGGGACATCATTGGAAAAACAATTGGAGAGGAACTACAGGTCCCAACAATGTCTGACCGACTGAATACCATGTTTAACCATGCTGATGCCTTCATTGCCTTACCAGGTGGTCTGGGCACATTGGAAGAGATCTTTCATATTTCATCTTGGGCCCAACTGCACATTCACCATAAACCTATAGGTTTGTTAAATGTTAATGGTTTTTATGATAAGTTGCTGTCTTTCCTTGATCAAGCTGTGGAACAGGGATTTCTAACATCTTCGGCACGACGAATCATAATCTCTGCTGCTACTGCTGAACAATTGATTGACCAACTACAATCTTTCATCCCTGTCATTGATCCCTGCATGAATCGTCTAGATTGGTCAACTAAGGAAAGCCGTAAAAAGCTTAGATTAGATTTGAGCCTTCATCTGTGAAACCTTGTGTCTTTTGGTTTTATTAATAGCATATTATTTTGTTTTGTTACTTCTTATGTTTGTTTAAGTGTGTTTCAGGTTTGTCATTGTTCGCTGTTTCAGGTGATGTCTTCTATACTCTATCTTTCTACCTTCGAACATTGAGGACAATGTCTCGTTTTGGTTGGGGGGAGAGGGTAGTAGTTTAAAAAAAAAAAAAAAAAAAAAAAAAATACTAACTTGCTAACTGTTTTTGCTATTATTAAAACCATTTGACAAATTAGGATGGCAGAGTATAGAATCAATTTTATTGACTCTAGAGACGCATCTTAGTAAGTTTCATTACCAAGGTCTATCATAATACTTCTTGAAATATTCAGGTTTACAAACTCTCACATTGTTATCACTTGATTCTGCTCCTATACTCATTTAACAAGTATTATTAAACCTTCATTTTCACACACACACTTTAACATATGATTGTGGGTTGCACATTGGATTATTACATTAATTATGTTCTTTTGTTGAAGGTAACAACTAAGGGAAAAGGATAGTATATAATTTGCAAAAAAAAAAAGAAAAAAAAAAAAGATAGTATTGATGATAATAAAACGTGGATAAGTTTGGTTTCGTAGCCTCCCTAACCTAAGCAATTAAGCCCGAAGGGGTGTTTTAACACCTAATACCCTAAAGTCAACTGACTTGGGAGCTATTGGCCCAAAGCTTGTTACATGGGTTAAGGAGAAAAGCTTAAGGGAATCAAACATTGCACTATCTACGTATCAGTATCTGCAACCCGAGTTGTTAAGCTCGTAGGGGTGTCTCAACACCTAATGCCCTAAGACCAACTGGTCTGGGAGTCATTAGCCTAAAACTCGTTACATGGGTTAAAGATACATTGTGTTTTAAGTTGTATGTGTATATAAATAAAAAGAAAAAAAAAAGAAAAAAAGAGAAAAAAAAAAAAAAGAAAAAAATCCCAACCCAAGGAAGTTCACCTTAAACATTTGAACATAATATTGTTTTCTTCCAACAAAAGCCCCATCATCTATGTTTTCATTGAGCACACAAAAAGAAGGTTTATTAATATCTTGTTTACGAAGTATGAAGCAGGAATATAAATTTAATGAGAGTTTGTTTATCTGGATAGATTAATGGAAGTTGAATGATGAATGCCTTGCTTTGTGGAACTTGCAAATTGTTTCTCTATTTCAACGCTTTAGATTACTAGGGACTAGTAATAAGCTGGTTGGGGGGTGTGATTAGTACTTAAAAGTGCATGTTTATCAAGGTTTTATATCATCATTTTGCACTTGAAGTATCAATAACTCCTTAACTAAAGCATGTTTTATAATAACAAGTTTGATATTATAAGATACCTTAATTTATGGTAAATGCTCATTTTAAATGCAGGACTATCACATAAATAAAAGGATTGATTGATGAGTTTAAGCAGATGGCCAAACTTAGAAAAGAGATGTCGGTGCAGTCCAAACCGGAACATTGCTCGGTAATTGGATCATATCTGGAGCTTTAGATCTCGGATTTAGGTCCATTTTATATGGATGGAAAGGTAAGACAAAGGCCTACAACTTTCATGAGGAGCCCAAGATCTAAGAAGGCCGTTTTGAAGTCCAAATTGAAGGAACAACGAAGAAGTCCGAAGCTGTCCTGCAGCCCAGACACTATTTAGTGTTAAGCCCATATCTTGAGTTCTAGAAGTCCAAATGACCTCATTTTTTTTTGTTGGAAAGCTGAGACAATTTCCTAGAACATTCCTGAGGATTCTGGGCAAATTATGATGTTAGCAATGACGTTTTGTTCAGACAAGAAGATAAGGATTGTCACCAAAGTCAAGATGTGGCCACCCACTCATCAATTAGTCAACAAATCAATAGTTCCAAATTTTGGCCTATAAAAGGAGGCACTTACCATGTATTAAGGCATCTTGGTGTTCAGATCAAGATCATGCTCTTGCTTTCTCTCTTTGTATTGCTTATGTCTTGCTTTCATTAATATCAAGTTTATGCACTTCATTTCCTTTCTTTTACTTAGTTAACTTCTTTCTCATTTATGTTCTTATCTTGTTTATTTATGTTTCTTTCTTTCATTATGTTTAGCTAAGTTAATTATGTCAAGGTGAAAAGGGCACACTAATGGTGTAAGAATAAGTATAATATAAACTTAACATGAACCTTAACGATGGATACTAACATGTTTTATATTTGTTATCTTGTTCACTTTTAATACTTTGCTTGTTAAATGGTTAATCTAGATTTATGTTGTATAACACTTGGTACAACAAATACTTGGTACTTTCATAGCCCATACTGTATGGTATAACCGACACCTGAGCTATGAAAGGGACTTGATTTGTTGTTAACATAAGTTATAATCATGAACGCCTGCCAACATTTACAAGTATTAGCTTTATTCGAATAAGATAACTAATGTAATCATGTTAACAATTTATAATCTGATTGGAACCTCCTTTATGTGTGGTTTCCAATTGAGTAATAAGAGTTTATATTATACTTGTTTGAAGTACCATTAGTGGATCCTCTAACCTTGACATTCGTTTTTATCATTGTTTAATCCTTACATTAATCTTCCAACTCAAAGTTCTCATTAATTTCTTCATCTTCTTCTATTGCTACTACTACTACTATTATTATTTTTATTATTGTTGTTGTTGTTATTTACATTCTGTAATATATCCCTTTGATCTTTTCATAAAGTCAGTATATAGGCTGGAAACCTGTGACCCGATCTTTAGATCATTCTCAGGTATAACAACGCCACGTACTGAGTATTATTATTGTTGTTGTTGTTGTTGTTGTTGTTGTTGTTGTTGTCTTGTTATTTATAATTTATACAATTAACCTCTCTGTGGTTCGACCCCGGTCTTGCCGGGTTATTTATTACTTCGACACTCCTACACTTGGGAAAAGACATCAAGCTTTTGGTCGTGTCAAGTTTTTGGCGCCGTTGCCAAAAACTTGACACGACCAAAAGCTTGATGTCTTCTCCCAAGTGCAGGAGTGTCGAAGTAATAAATAACCCGGCAAGACCGGGGTCGAACCACAAAGAGGTTAATTGTATAAATTATAAATAACAAGACAACAAAACAACAACAACAATAACAATAACAACAATAACACTCAGTACGTGGCGTTGTTACACCTGAGAATGATCCAAAAGATCGGGTCACAGGTTTCCAGCCTATATACTAAGTTTATGAAAAGATCAAGAGGATATATTACAGAATGTAAATAATAATAATAATAATAATAATAACAATAATAACAATAATAAAAGCAGAAGATGAAGAAATTAATGAGAACTTTGAGATGAAAGATTAACGTAAGGATTAAACAATGATAAAAACAAATGTCAAGGTTAGAGGATCCACTAATGGTACTTCAAACAAGTATAATATAAACTCTTATTACTCAATTGGAAACCACACATAAAGGAGGTTCCAATCAGATTATAAATTGTTAACATGATTACATTAGTTATCTTATTCGAATAAAGCTAATACTTGTAAATGTTGGCAGGCATTCATGATTATAACTTATGTTAACAACAAATCAAGTCCCTTTCATAGCTCAGGTGTCGGTTATACCATACAGTATGGGCTATGAAAGTACCAAGTATTTGTTGTACCAAGTGTTATACAACATAAATCTAGATTAACCATTTAACAAGCAAAGTATTAAAAGTGAACAAGATAACAAATATAAAACATGTTAGTATCCAACGTTAAGGTCCATATTAAGTTTATATTATACTTATTCTTACACCATTAGTGTACCCTTTTCACCTTGACATAATTAACTTAACTAAACATAATGAAAGAAAGAAACATAAATAAACAAGATAAGAACATAAATGAGAAAGAAGTTAACTAAGTAAAAGAAAGGAAATGAAGTGCATAAACTTGATATTAATGAAAGCAAGACATAAGCAATACAAAGAGAGAAAGCAAGAGCATGATCTTGATCTGGAAACCAAGATGCCTCAATACATGGTAAGTGCCTCCTTTTATAGGCCAAAATTTGGAACTATTGATTTGTTGACTAATTGATGAGTGGGTGGCCATATCTTGACTAGATAACAATCCTTATCTTCTTGTCTGATCAAGACGTCATTGCTAACATCATAATTTGCCCAGAATCCTCAAGAATGTTCTAGGAAATTGTCTCAGCTTTCCAACAAAAAAAAGATGAGGTCATTTGGACTTCTAGAACTCAAGATATGGGCTGAACACTAAATAGTGTTTGGGCTGCAGGACAGCTTCGGACTTCTTCGTTGTTCCTTCAATTTGGACTTCAAAACGACCTTTTCAAATCTTGGGCTCCTCATGAAAGTTGTAGGCTTTTGTCTTACCTTTCCATCCATATAAAGTGGACCTAAATCCGAAATCTAGAGCTCCAGATATGATCCAATTACCGAGCAATGTTCCGGTTTGGACTGCACCGACATCTCTTTTCTAAGTTTGGCCATCTCTTTGTCCTTTAACTTTCAATGCTTAAACTCATCAATCAATCCTTTTATTTATGTGATAGTCCTGCATTTAAAATGAGCATTTACCATAAATTAAGGTATCTTATAATATCAAACTTGTTATTATAAAACATGCTTTAGTTAAGGAGTTATTGATACTTCAAGTGCAAAATGATGATATAAAACCTTGATAAACATGCACTTTTAAGTACTAATCAATCCCTCTTGAGCATGTATGCTTCTGCTACTTGTTCTACATCAGACTTTCTTCCGCAAAACGGCGAAACGCTTTGACTC
>CM055351.1:824022-858647 GCA_029228515.1 Populus alba x Populus x berolinensis | reverse complement strand
TCTCAAGGATTTGATGGTTATGAATTTATTAGTTATAGGAAGTAGACAGAGGAGAACCCGTGTGAATACAAACATTAAGATTTTCAATTATCTCATCAGGAGAAGTATTTGTTATTACCCGGAATTAGTAGCAGCACACGTGTTATATTTTTTCCAATATAATAGCTATCATGCCAGTGACCAATTTGGGATCACTTCAGATTTGCTGCTAAAACTTGACAGAGTAACAATCTGAATAGGAGGAAATAAATCTCTTTTTGATGGATCCATCAATGACTTCAAAAAACTTTTTAATAGACATGTATCAGACAGGACACTCAATAAAATTAAATACCAAAGTTGGATGTATTAATAAAAGTTGCATTGTTGAAGGCATACGATCTATGCCGAATTGCATCATACATACCATTTTGGCAGCACTCATTTAACATCTTATTCAAGGTAGATTTAAGTTAGAACAAAGCATGGTAGGAACCAGATTGTTTTCTTGCATGTATTTCCTTGATCTTGAACATTCTCTTTATATTGTTTCCTTCCACTGTGGTTGAGCTTGTATTTTCAGAACGCTCTGGTGGTGGTGACAAACTCCAATATATTTGCTCATCTGTTTTCAGTTCCCTTTTTCTGGTCATGCTTCCCTTCTGCTTCTACCAATAAACTGTAGAAGTTTCAGCAGTGCCATTTCTTCCTACTGTCAGGTGGGCTGATTGTCTTTTTCTTCTGTTTAAGAAAAACATCTTTAGTACCACATCTATATCATAAGTCCTAGCAGGCCTAACATATAGACAAACAGTAAAAAAAATTCCCATGAAATTCAAGAGAGAATCCAGCAAGATTAAAGTTAGTAATAACAATATACTTGTTCAGAGATCTATCACAACTAACAAAATGGAATGCCCATTAGGATTTGAAAAGCAAAGTAATCAATCTTCCCACAGACCGAAGCATACTGGCGAAAGTTGTAGAAGACTATTAGGCGGGAGGAAGGCGGTTAGAAGCGGAGTTCTCTGCCATGCCCAAACAAGAACAGTTGCACACACAAGAACAATGAGCAGAAGGAGAGAATGATGTACTCTTGAATATTGAAAACCCTGCTTTCATCCTATCCTCCTACATGCCAATTTGGACTTGTTCAAAGACAAAACTTAACAATAATAACTGATCAAAGATCCAAACTTCAGGTTCTTGGGGGCAATCTTGATAATCTTAGTTCAAGACCAAACAGCACACACTACAAGAAAAAGTTCGTCTCAAGAACAGATAGCAAATGACATCTACCGATCAAAACAATAAAAAAAGAGATCATAATAACTAATTAAAACCCTATGCTATGAATTGATAATCATTATGAAAATAAAATTTAAGTTATATCACAATAAGATTAAACGAAAATACATTATCCATTTATTTAATTAGTTAACTAATACCTGATCGTAAGATTTGTTTTGTTGCCAGTAAGAATAAAGTATATTCAAAGAAAGGCAAGGGCAGGTGGTTTTAAGAGGAGGAAGAAAGAAATAAAATATATATGAAATTGGAAATCTGATGTTTGATGGTACGGTGTCGACGTTGACTTTTGTCCGTCTTCTTATTCTATATTTACAACAGAGCAGGCGCGGACAATTTTATTTATTTTTCTCTTGTCTTTTTTCGGGTGGGTTTTCGAGTTAGTTACAATAATTTATTACTCCAAGCTTAACGAAGCTAATTAACTAATCCTTTGGTTGTATAAATTATATTTTTTTAACGGTCCCTGTTCTTTATAATTCTGTTTGGTTTTTTTTCTTTTTAAAAAATCTTTTACAACCTTAAAATAAAGAACAAGAAGACTAGGCAAGCAATTAGAAACTTTTATTCGAAAAAAAGAAGGCATTTTGAAGTGGGAAAAGAAAATATAATTAAAGATGGTCAATGGTAGTTAATAAACTCCTTCTTGTAACACGATTTTAATCCCTTATTTCAATTATATTTTAAAAAAGTATTAAAAACTCATTTTCAACGAAACTCCACCAATTATCAGTCATGCTTTTCAACCTTTTTGTTTATCATTTTCATCTTAACAGAATTTTCAAAAATTGAAGTTTTGAGAAAATAAATTTAGAAAGAAACAAAAATCAAGGAACAAAAAATATAATGAGCATAGTAATAATAAAGGAAAGGATTATGGACTAATATAAACATTTCTAACCAATTCTCTATACAATTTAAAGATAAATCGATAAGGTGAGAAATGTGTGAAAGGTTAGAGAATGTGATGGAATACGAGAGAAGAAGGGTGGACATGTGAATGTAAAGGAGGAATAAATAAATATTAAGTGTAAAAAAAGGGTGAATGGTAGATAAAATGGAAGAGAAAGTAAAAAAAAAAAAAATATATATATATATAATATAATATATGTGCATAAAAAAAGAGAGAAATTAGAAGAAAAAAAAGAAAAAAAATAAAACTCGTGATAACCCCTCTTTTCTCATTTCTCTTCACCATCATCGTCGACCACCACCTCCACAGCCACCAACACTATGGATAAACCTTTTAAAAGTCAATCAGTCTTTCTCCATGACAACAACTTATTTTCCTTCCATCAAAACAAGTCATCTCCTCTATTTTTATCACAATCAGCCTTCCTTTCACTATCCACCATAGCAACCACTAGTAAAAGAAAATGAAATTGCAACAACCTTTTGAAGCAAATCCAGCAATAGCCAAACCGTGGTGGCAACATGGGCAATATAAACAACAATGAATAAAGTGGAAAGAAAAAAAGTTGAAACTTTGGGCGGGCCATCTTCTTCTGTAAATGGTGGTGTAACTCACCACTGGTATAGAAGGGAAGAAGAAAAGGAAGAAAAAGAAAAAGAAGCAACATATATAATGTTGTGGTTGACGTGCCTTCACCCTTCACCAATAGGTGTAACTATGCATTATAGCCTTAATAGCTCCTTCATACATGTCTACCATGTGCCGCCATTATCAAAATAGTTCTAGCATCTTTCGGGCACACCCAACCATTCCAAAAGGTCAATTTCAAACCCCAAATGAACTTTTGAATAATTTTTAACATGTTATTGAATATTATGATAAAATATTTGTCAATTTTTATTATTTTTAATTGATTGTTAATTTAATGTGAATGATTGTGAAATATTTGAGGTGTTAGGGTTCACACTTTTATGTGGCAACCCCAGGGATATGAGGCCATCAGGGCTTGATTTTTTAAGTGGAATAAAGTTGGAATCAATACTCTGCGATGTGATTGGGAGGATAGGTTGCAACAAGTTTATTTGACATGTAATGGTTTAGCTTTGGTGTTGAAATTTTTATGTATATATGTGTGTGTATTTATTTTTGAACAAATAATAAAAATTGTGTCAATGAGTTTTCATCAAATTAGAATCACATTTTAGTCAAAACTTGGTTTTTAATAGTTAGGTCAACATGTTTTCTAGTTTTTAGGGACTTATATAGGCTTATAGTAGTGTTTTTAACCTTAATATAAGTTCATCAAGGCATTGATGAGTTTTCATCATGTCAATAACATGTTTCACATGGGATATATAGGTGAACTATAGGTCAAAAGGTTAAAAATGAGAAAATAAGGCACCACTTAGTTTTATGGTAACTAGAAACCCTTACTAGTCTTTGAATGTTCTAGATAAATGATTGATTATGTTGTAGAGGAGATGAAAATCACTATAAAATATTCTACATAAAGTAAGATGTTTTGTGTTTATTTTTAATGATAAAAATGCGTATTATGCATACATGCTAAGAGTTTACCTAAAATAAAATGTGCACTTTTATTTTTGAATGTAAATGAATGCTAGAACTTAAAATAATGATTTAGAATTTGGGCCTGACACCAAGACCTAATCTTCACTTTTAAAATGCGGGCATTGGACCCAAAAACTAGTAGATGATAAATTAGATGATAATCGGTGTTGTTGAGTAAAGGTGCTGGAGATAGCACTCATAAAAGGTAGCTAGGTTTTCTATTGATGGAGAAAAGAGCTTTTGGTTTTTGTTTTTGTTTTTTGTCTATTTTTTTATGGATATTTTTTTATTCCATCTCCTCGTTGATTTGTCCTCTATTTATATTTTTAAGGTTACTATTAGAGCAAGAAAAGTCAAAATAGTAATATTTTTATATTATTGCCTTTATGGATGGGGATTTTAAATTTGGAAATTTTATAATCAAAGATTAATTTATTTCATTTTCTTGACTATAAAGGATTTATTTTTATATTTTTTTCGAGCTTGCTTGAATCTCTATTTATTTTTCTCTTTCTCATTTGTATAATATTCCATTATAATATTTGATCCCCATCATCTTGGTCTCGCTTCTCTTCTTTGTTTATTGTTTCACTCCTTGATTTTTTTTTAATTTTTTTAAACTTACACAAAATAAAATAAAATAAACAAAAGTGCCTAGAATCATGAAATGGTCATAAATTGATTAAAAAGACACCTTTTTTTATAAATTTAAAATATGTTGAAAAATAAGGGTAAAATAAGTTATAATAATTGCCCTCCTTTTACAATACTAATAGCACAGAGATGGAAAATTCATTTTCCTTTTAACTTTGTATGGTAAGTTTGTAGAAAATAAAATATAACACGGTAAAATCTAAATGAGTCTAAATTGTTAGGTGATAATCTAACATAAACTTTAAAAATAGGTCAAAATCATTAGGAGATCAGCCTTAATATGAAAATTAAATGGGTTTAAATTGTTAGTTGACTAACCTTGACTTGAATATTAAAAATAGGTCAAAATTGTTAGATAATCAACCTCAATATAAAATCTAAATGGGTTTAAATTATTAGATAACCAACCTCAAAATAAAATTTAAAAATAGGTCAAATTGTTTGGTGACCAACCTTGACAGTATATTTAAATGGGTTTAAATTGTTAAGTGACAACCTCAAGATAAAATCTAAACGGGTTTAAATTGTTAAGTGACCAACCTTGATATGAAATTTAAAAATTGGTAAAAATTGTTAGGTGGCCAACCTTTATATGAAATTTAAAAATTGTTCAGTGACCAACCTAGATGTGAAATTTTAATGGGTTCAAATTAGTAGGTGACCAACCTTAAAAAATAATAATTAATAGGTTAAAACCGTTAGGTGACGAACCTCAATATAAAATTTAAAATGCTTAGCTGTATATTTTAATTTGACTTACCTGGCAATAAGATTCAACCAAAGATGTATGGATTGCAAAACTTGACTTAAAATTGTTATCTATATTTTTTCTTTGATATCATCCTTTATGTAGCAACTAATTCTGATTTGATAATTGATTAATATTTCCTAGAGTTGATGGGAAATGCCAATAGTATATTTTGAAAGTTCAATCTTTTTTTTTTTGTTGAAATCATCTGTATCTTTAAGATCTTTGATTTAGGAAGTGTATCTAAACTCAATCACTAAGTTGTTTGAATTGTTTGAGTGATATAGACATTTTCTAGGCTCACCAAGGATTTGCCTTCCTATGATCTCTATCTCTAATCACTTGATAGGCATGGTTAGCACATCATCTTAACTTGGCCAACATTGAATTTTCTTGTCACTACCTTTAATTACAACTTAAGTATATATACTTAATCTCTTGCTCACTTTCATCCATCATCATATAAAGGGTTATGCTCTCTTAACTATTAATGTTTTTCTAAATTCATTTTTTGGTCACAGTGAATCCTTTAAAACAAAAATTACCCTTAACTATTCTATGTTGTGATCTAACTTTTCTATTAGTTATTCATTATAAAGGTACTCCCCCCCCCAATGTATTATCATTATCATCATTTTTTTCCATGAACTCTTCAAACTCAATACATTTGAGACAAGGTTTGTAAAACAAGTAGGTTTAATTGATTAATCAAAATCCCCTACAAACATTCATCAATTTCTTCCTTATATCAAATTCCTTTACAAAAGGATAAGTCTATCTAATATATGGTATTGCATAAAAAACGGTATGGGGTTTGAGATGTAAAACACATACGATTTATTACTATGGTGATAAACTAGATCCAAATTTATTAAATTTGAGATCTAAACCCTAAAATTTCATCCATAAAACTTTAACTTAGCTAGCAGCTTGGATTTATTTGTTGATTGGTGATGAGAGAGAGAGACGGAGAGAGTCTGAGTGAGAGAGGAGAGAGAGAGAGAGAGGAGAGAGAGGAGAGAGAAGTAGATATATCTCAATTATAATCTTTTTTTATACCTTAAAAAAATAATCTTAGAATTTACAATAATTGTTTTTAATTAGTGGAATTTAGACTATTTATTTATTTGATTTGAATACCATTTATCTTTCTATTTTTCTTTTTTAGTTAACAGAATACAATAATTTTATTATGCTAGAGTTTAATTGATCAAAAATAAATCACCACTTTTTCATATTATTCTCTACCTTAAAAATTATATTTTGTTGTTTGGAAAACATAATCGGTAAACATTAATTAATGTTAAAATAGTTTTTTTAAGTAATAACTAGTTCTTACAACAATTTTTTGTGGCACTTTCAAAGAAAATCTTGTTAAAATTTCTCATATATCAGTTTCCCTATATAAAAAATAATTACATCTTACACATTTAGATAAGTTGAGTCATCATGTATCAATGAGAGTTCTTGAGCTAATCACTTTATAGGCCTTGTTAATAGAAGATCTAAATTTTGTTAATCCAATATCTTTCATCCCGCTAAAAATATCATCATAACTTCTATTTATAATATTCTAGAAAAGTCATGATGAATCTTGGAAGATGAGATAGTCAATAGTATGACCATACATATCTAAACATAGGATTTGTATTCTATTTGCATAAAGTTAAAAAAATTATAATAGGGATAATAACTATTCTAATCTTTGCATTAGTTTGATTGTTTTTTGGTTTTCCCGTCTTGTTTTTCAGAAATTACATTTTAAATATTTGTTTAATACTAAAAATTGTTCAACATAGTTAATTAAAGATAAATCTACACTCTTATATAAATGCAACACAATCATACAAAGTACATGTCAATCCAATGTAACAACCAAATTTGGCATTCTGCTTTTCGTAGGATTTATTTCCCCTTTAGCAGTCTCTTTTCTTTCTTTTTTATGCAATTAATAATTTTTGTAAGTTCCACAACTTTTGATGGATTAATTATATCCATGGTGAGATGTCTGAGACACTTTTTTAATCGGTTGATTACTAGTTTGTAATATAGGTTAAATTTACAAGTTTTTTTTCTTTTAAAAAACCTTGTTTTTTTTCTATAACTTCAAATTTGAGTTTGTCCTTCTTAAAGATTTATTTGTTTTAATGAAAATTTAACTTATCAAAGAGAGGTGATAGCCTTAGGTATTAAGTCTTAACATGATTTTTTGTGTAGCCCTCTTTTAGTGTTTTCAACTATGATTAGTGGTTTAGCCTTTCGCGTGTTCCTGGTATGTTTCTCATGCATTCTATTTTCTTAATCCAACTTTCCTGGCAACTAACTTAAATTAATTTTTTATATTATTAGTAAGAACTTGGTAATTAACACGTATATGTCGATTATGGTTATTCCCTTAGTGTTGTTGGGAACGGGTTTTGGGGTGGTGAGTTTTTGGCTTGTTTGAAACGTGTTTCTGTCTTTGTTTCTTCTTTTGATTGTATGTGTGCTTGATAGGAACATTGGGGTTTGCTATTGTGAAGACCCTCAATGAATGGTTGATTATCATTACTTGAATTGCGTTTTTCAATGGGTTTGGGTTTGAAACCTGGGTTGAGATAGACGGGTACGTTTGAACCAAAGTTAGTCGGGTAAGAACTTGTTACTCGTTGTGTACAGCAAAACAAGGGTTTGTTGGGGTCGCGGGTGAAGGTATGGATATTTATTGCTTGATGTGGTTGGTTGTATGATGTTGTGTGGGTGTAGGGTGTGGGGGGGGGGGGTGGTGTGAAAAGATTGTGTTTTTGTTATTGGGGGGATTGATTATTTGTGCTGTTGAGGAGGGGGGGGGGGGGCGGGTCGATGTTTGGGGTTGGGGGGGCGGGGGGGTTGGGTGGGGAGAAGGGGGGAGGGGGGGTGTGGGGTTTGGGGGGAGGATGGGAAGTTAAGGCGACGTGATGGGTGGGTTAGAGTAGTTGGGAGGGGGGGGGGAGAAATATGACGGACTGGGGAGGTTTGGCGGGGGTTGGGCATGTGTCTTATTTCCCTATTACTTTTGCTTTTTTTTTTTTTTTTTTTTTTATTCTTATTTATTTTTCTTTTTATTCTTCTATTCCTTTTTTTTCTTTCTCCTTTTTAGTTTTTCTAAACTTTTTTCTTTTTCTATTATTATTTATTTCTTCTCTTTTTGCCTTTCTATGCCACAAACTACAGAAGTTTATTATAAATATTCTGGCTGCTAAATTTTACAGCAAAGAAACAACAATAAATAATCCTCCTAAATAACCCTAAGGGGACCCTTATTGGGTTACGAACCAATTAAACCCTAGCTAATAATCATCTTAAACACAGAGCCTTAATGCTTAAAACAACCCTAAAACATTTGATTTTAAAACAAAAACAAACCCAAACTAAAATATAAACCTTAAACTGAATGTAATTATCAAAATAATAAAATAAAACAACAAGAATAAAACTCGCTTAAAACTAATTCCTATTAATGTCGCAAATAAATAATTTAGCCCAAAAGTAATTATGTCATTATATACTTGAACCCTAATTTCTTTTATAGACTACGATTACTAAAGAAATACTTGTAAGAAAAGAATTTTAGAACTATTAAAATAATTCATTGACACACTTGGGAAACTATATTTCTACCCATTAAAGCATAATTTTTTAATCGAGAATATCCCTAAAAATAAGGTGTTGAATATCTTTTTATTATGAGGAAAAGAATCCTCTTCAAATGGAAAAATACTACAAGTCAAAAAGGTAACAAATAACAAAGATGTATATTGCATTTGCTTACCCTATATTACAAGACTTTTATGAACTTCTGATTGACCTTACATTTTAACCCGATGTAGAAAAATATATATAGAGACTCCTGGTAAAATTTCAGCCCAATTTAACATTCGGGATTAAAAGTTATGTTAAATAGGTCCGTAAAAAAATTGATAGTAAGTCATAATTACGCTAGAATTTTAATTATTCTTGTTCAACCTTTTCTTGTATCATATTCAACGTTGTAGGATTATATTCATGTATGTTGGGAGAATTTCTTGTGAAAGAAAGAAAATTGGGTTTGGCAATTTCATTAGTGAATCAAAATAAATTTGGAATGTTTAAACAAATTAGAGATTTGTTTGTTTTTTAATACAGGGAAAATTACAAGTTCTTTGTATTTATATGTAAAAGAAATGGACTACTTAGTTTGGTAGTTCTAATTAAGAAGTGTGCCGTAAATAGAGTTGGATGCTTTAAGAAAGATATGGAAAATTGGAAAATCATCTTGAATTCTTGGATAAATTCACTTAGAAGAATAATTAGAAGTATATTTTTTAGTGTTTAAAGGGACTATCTTGTTTTATTTTTTTCTTTATTAAATGTGTTGATGAATAAATAGAATAGGATGATGGTCGGTATAGAGATCTGGTTTATAATGCTCATCATATGTTTGATAATTTTCTTCCATTATTGGTGATTGAAAACTAAAAAAGATAAGGAAGAGGTGGACGAAGAAGATGAAGAAGTTTAACCATGGTAGCTAGGGTTTTTAAAGTTTAATGGCAAAGTTGTAATATCCAATATTGTAAGGGATCTTTACCATTAGTTTTGAATCCCAACCTGATCATTGACTCGGTCCTATGACCAGGTTAAGGGTTAGATGGGTGGACCCGGGTCAAAAAATTATATTTATATAATCACTTACAATTCAACACCTTACATCAACGAATTGAGGTTCGAGTATCCATTTGTAGATTGAAAACATTCTTGATCAAATTCATATACCAGCATACCCTATTTCAAAATCTAATATTTTCTTCCACATTTAAAACTAACAATCTTATTTGATCATTCAGATTTATTTATTAATTAATGCTAACATAGATTAATATAAAAAAAAGTAGCCAAATTTAGTCCCTTGAAACCGCAACAACCACTGAATCTGGAGATAGGTAAATCAATAGTAGCAACCGCCGCCATCTTGCTCAGCTTTTGTTCGATTTTAGGGAGTCAAAGTTTGCATTTGCGTGTGAGGTTGTGGCATACGGCAGCTTTCCATACTACAAACGAGAAACCCCGTGGTCGGATCTTTTCATCATCAGAGAAAAACCAATTATGATACTCACCAACAACTATTTGATCGCCTAATAGGCACTCTCGACATCGACACCTCAATTGAAACATAGCATCCGACCAGGTGGCGATGTCAGAGCTGACAAAGTCGCATCATCCTGCCTCTAACCCATCACGGACAACCACCAACAGTCCATGTTGAGCAAGTTGAGAAAACGGCCAAGAATAAACAATACAGAGAGTGATAGAAGAAGATTTCCAACCTTTTTCGACAGAAATCAATGGTTAAGGACATCCGCTGCTCATCAGCTGAGTTTCAATTTTCAATAGACAAAGTAACATAATTATGTTAATTGCTTCGTTCTTCTTCTGTCTTTAGTCTTCAGCGTTTTGTTAATTTTAGATGGCAAAAAAATGAAGTAGTTTAATGTCAGTGAAAATAAAAAAAAATTGACTGGGTCTCACTCGGGTTTGGCCGGGTGGTCAGGGTCCCAGGTCGACCTGGAGGGTCTTACCGGGTTTCCCTGGGCCAACTTTCCTGAGCGGGTTTTTGCCTCCACCCGGATCTGGTCCCAGGCCTAGGTCGGGCCGGGTCCCGGGCGACCCGCCGAGCCCGTCCGGCGTTTTTATAAACACTGCTCTTTAATCATTAAATGAAATTTAATTGCAATTTTGTATAAATTCTAAATATATGTTTTTATGAAGTTTTGTTGTAGGTTAATACAGTGTTATAAAGTTATTTTTAAGTTTAAGGATATAAAGTCATTATTGTTCAAAGAAAGTATAAAGGCAAAAAGAAATAAAAACATATTAACCACTATAAGAAGCTCGATGTATTTTCCACCCCTAAAAAATTTTATAATATAAAACCAGAAAAAAGAAAAACCGAAGGGATTGTAATTGAACCACTGTTCAATGAAAAATGTGTTCTTGTTTATTTACATTCTTAGATTTTTAATAATTATTATGCTAAATTAATTACATTTTTAACGAATTGTTTACCGAAGTTATGAATTTTCAAATTAATACAATTTAGATAGAATGAATCTTCTTTTTAGACAAAGCATTACAATACTTTTTTCTTATATTATTTTCTCTTCTTAACGGTGTTTCATATAAAAGGCTACATATAAAAAAATATACTCTTTTCCAAATATTTTTATGTTAGGAATTTTTTAATTTCCTTTTATTAGAGAGTTTTTTATTAGTTCATCAAAAGGTTGTCCATCTTTTCTATTCTTTATTTGTTTTTTTGTTTTTTTTTTCATTATAAATTTTTCGTTTCTCCTTTCTCAAATGAAATTTAACTCATATATTTCTAAATTTCAAAAAGGTTTTCTTCAAGAAAGCCATTAAAGAATGCAACTTTCAAGAATTAAACTTGTTTATTGGTCATTGGTTTCTATAATAAATTTTCTTTAGTTTTTTTTAATTTAAATATCTGTTTTCATTCTTATCTTTATTTTTATCTAAGTCATATTGTTATTTGTAAGATCACTCTTTTGTTTTTTTTTTTTAATAATTAATGACTTACAAAGGATGTCATCTTTTTATTTTATTTATGTTTGTTTCAGTTCACCCATTAATGATATCATTTTATCAATTTATGTAATCATATTCACCATAACCAATTTTGTGATTGGTTGATGATTTGTCAAGGAAAGATATAGAATTTGGGAAGGAGTTTCTTTCTATTTATACATGTATACATTATTCACAAATAAGCCTTAAGATTTGATGATTTCGACTTTAGATATTCCATTTGTTATAATTAATAACATGTTTGATATTAGATGATAGGGAAGTTTGGTTAGTGAGTACTCTTTTTCTTTTGCATCTTCAATTTTAGGAAGCAATTAAAGTGATGTAGCTACTATTAAATTTAACTTCTATTCATTTTTTTTATATAAATGCAAATAATTTTTTCATTTGTAAAAGTTATTTTTATTCTTCATAATCTTTGTTACATCCATTGAAGAATGTATATTTTCTTATGTTAGATATACTTTTGAGATCTTATATTTTGATATATAGATATGAATGAAATCTCTTTTCAATATTGAATTACAAAATTAAATGCAGTTTGAAAAGTTCTAAATTAACGGTCTTTTAGTATAATTTTTGTTTTCTGTTTTAGTTGTTTATTTTGGTTTTAAGTGTTATTAATTGATTTTAAAAAATTATAAAACTGGTTTGGCTATACTATTTTGTTTTGTTAAAAAATACATATTTTACAATGGATACTTATGTTTTAGATAATAACCCTTAATATCTCCAGACTCGAATCCAATGTACCTTAGATCCAATTCAAGTTTTTCAACCTCACTCCTTCAATCTCTCTATTCTAAACCTTGGGTGTCTAGAACCTAATTCCGACTACGTCTATCAAGCGATATAAATCCAAAAAAAGGGGGATCCTTAGTCATATACCAAAAAAAGGATCCTTATAGTATATACCAAAATAAATGCATAAAAGCTTATTCTAGTCTATTCTCTATACACATTTGATCTCCCTAGTCTCAAAGTGAATCGTAGGCATCCTTAACCCAGTTTAGGTTTAAGCCCCAACCTAATCTTGACCTAAAAAAACCCGAGTAGTCTCCTAGGATTAGATCATGAGGTCTGATACCTTGTCAATTAATCTCATTCCAAGACTCGAGTGTCGTAGGGACCTCGTCTTGATATGGAACACAAAATTAATTCTAACTCGCAAATTCAAGCTGCCCTAGACTTGATCTCGGTTGAAACCCCAATATTGGGTCTTAGCTTTATACATTGAGGAGCCTTGAATCGCTCAATATTTGATCTTGATCTGAACCTCGGGCTCCTTAAACATAGTACAAGTCCATACTCTATCATGACCAAATACAGTTGAGCACTTTTTATTCTAGTTGTGGTCCAAACTTCAAGTCTTTATAAACTTAAAACCTAAGGCGCCTCACACTTGGTCTTAACTCAAACCCACGTTTCTTAGACCTAATTCTATCCGTGTTTCATAAACTCATCTCAGACCAAGGTCTTGGCTCATACCAATAGAGTATGTCGATCTTTGCCTAGGACCTTCGCACTCACACTTATTTTTAGGCTAAACATTAGGCAACCTAAGACCGTGTCCCAAAATCCATAACCAAAATGGGCTCGACCTACCCTAAATCTCATATGCCCTCTTTCTTTCGATCCCAACCAAAATCTCAAGTCCCCAAGTTCTACTCCTAGTTTGACCATCTAAGTCTTTGGGGCAAGGTTCTTATCAAATCATATAGGCCTTTGAACCTTATTTTAAACCAAAACACTTGAGCTATCTCAAACCTTATCTTGTATTTGAACCCTAGTGGGTTCAAGCCCTGTACCACTAAAAGCTAGGACCTAGTCCCCAGATTAAACTCTTGAGCGCCGCAACCCATGTTCTTTGTTCGAACCTTCTATCACCCATTTTCTAACTCTTAAAAATATCATAAACTCCAAAAATATTACTAATAGTTTAGAAATTAATTTTGAATATCTTTTTTTTTTTTTAAACTTATTGCCAATAATATTTTTCAGCTTCAAAAAAAAAAATCAATATTGTATTCATTTACTTATTTTTAAGGAAACAAAAAATAAAAAAAATAAAAACAAAAACAAAAACAATTATGAACAAACCTTTGAAATTTTCACTTTGCAAAGAATAAAGATTGGCAAATAAAATGCTATATTATCTTAAAGAATAAATCAAGTCGATTTTTAGTGTATTAAAATAAGAAATAATATATGATAATTTGTATAAAAAAAGAACATCAATTATCGCAAATGCTCCTCAATTGGCTCTGCAACCTATGCACAATTGCCTCTCATAAATCATAAAAGTTTTTTCTTTTTTTTCGTCAATAAATGGTGCTATGCAATAATTTATAGTAATAGAACCTAATTGAGAATTGTATATTAATTCCGGGAATAATGAACAATAAAACTATAGGTTTGGGATCTACTTGTGAAAATGTAATATTAGAAGGAGAAATAGTCTGACGTTAGCCCTTGAAATATAATTTGTCGAGAAAAACGAAAAGAAAAAGAGAGAAGGGTTTTTACTTGTTCTAGAGAGTCACTCATTCATCCAAATAGGAAAAAAAAAAAAACAAAAAAACTGTTTTGTTGGTTTTCGTTACTCTGAACACCAGATCTCTTCTTCTATACGAGAATATCTCAAAAAGAATGAGCTCGAGGAAGTGGTGGCGGATACGATCAGCCATACCACCATATTCTACCCTGATAGATCGGCCTCTTTTCCAGTTGGTATGTACTGTAATTTTTACTCTTCCTCTATCTTTCTATTTCTAAAAAAAAAAAATTTCTCCCACCGGCAAGTATTTTTAAATTAATTTAACTGAGAATTGTGGGTGCAGTGTATGCGTTCAAGGCTGTGAAGGCAGCTGCGACAACTTCCATTGGAGTTTTCGCGGCACAGGAATCTGTCTGTGTCGTCACTCAAAAGAAGGTTCCGGTGAGTGACGTGTTTTTTTCTTTATTTTACTGCATTGCATTAAGTTTCCCTTATTTTATTTACTGTTTAATTGCCTTCTTGATCTAAGGGTTTTGTTTCCCATTTCGTGTTTGGTATATTGAGTGAGGTAGATAATTGTGTTTTTGGTGTTAATGAATGAGCAGGACAAGCTTTTGGATCAATCTAGTGTTACTCACCTGTTCCCTATTACCAAGTAACCTTGGACTACATTGCCACCGGAAATGACAGGTTTGCTTTGAATTAATTGACACTTTTTTAATTCTTTCTGTTATAATGCAATTAGAGTTATTTATGGTGATCTTTTTTTTTTTCCCTCTTATGTCTCTCAAAATTTGATGTAAGCTCAATAGAGCCGTTAATCTTTGAATTTTGATTTTGGATATCTCGAGTGATTCGCTATTATTGTTTGCGTTCCTTCATTGTACCAAGCTTTATTTGGAAATTGATAATATCATTCAGTCTTGAAAATTGTTTTCTGTTACACCGCTGATGGAGGTATTTTTGTGTCCATATTTTTAGCTGATGCAAGGAATTTTAGTACAACAAGCAAGGAATAGGAAGCTGGCGAGTTTAGGTTCCAGATATGGATATGAAATTGGCTGTGGATTGATTAGCTAAGCTATGGTATATGTTTTTAGTATTTGAGCATATTGTGGTTGTGGATATTATCAGATATTTTGATTATGTTTAATGGCCAAAATGTGTTCCATATGTGGGATGCATCCTTTTTTTGTTTGGATAGGTACTAGTGTTGTTCTATACAGACTCATTTTTAAGATGATAATGTCAAGCTTGCTTTTTAATCTGTTCATCCTGATTATTTGTAATAATTGGAAAAATTTTAATTGCCTTCCATCACACTGTTTTCACTTTTCTTAAATTCATGCCCATTCTACAATGTCTTTGAGGAAGGATGGTCAGTTGCAAATCAACCTGTTCTACGGAATTAAAACTGATGCTATCTTTTCTATTATTACTTTTCTTTTCCATTCCTTGTAATCTTGAACTCTGAATTTTTTTATCAATAATTTCATGAAGATGATATTCCGTCGCTTTACTGCAACCTGAAAATTTCTTGTGAACTTGCAATGATTATTTTTGTTACATATATTAGGATTGGGGACAAATCACTCCAAGTTTTTACTCAGCATGCATACATGAAGAACGTCTTGGAGTTGGTATGGCTTCTGTTCTTATTTTGTTCTTGTTGTAGTTTCTTTAAATTATTCCATTTAAATGCAGTGCATTTTATTAAGGGTTTTTCTGATGTGTTTTGTAGTGGATCAATTTACACCTGATTATTGCTGCTGTTGGTCTTATTCCTTGTATTTCTGAGTAGATGTATCTTGACATCCTTAATGTGACTTTTCTATGAAGTTGCTATGGTTTTGGGTATGGGGAATGAATGAGAATGGGCCTTCAACTTTTTACATGTGTTGATCCAGCTTTGGCCATTATTTTGGTCACAAGGTATTTCACCAAACTTGTTCTTTTCACGAAAATGCATTACATTTTCATTGCTTTTATGCTAAGGATGTTGTTTAGCCATTGCTTTAGTGAGTACACCTGTGGTTCCCATTTCATATAATGCATAAAGAAATAAGTTGAATCTGTGGTATTGTCATTATTTCAGGGAACTACTTGAGCTTTATCATCGGGTTGAATAACATCTGATAATTTAAGGAGTGTGCTTTTGGTTTCACATGACAGTGACAGTGGACTATTGCCTTTTTTTGGTGATCTAATGTGTTCTTTTTTTTCTAGCTGTTCCTTATATCTGGCATAACATTTTGTTATTCTTTTGTTTAGCTCTAGGTCAAGTTATAAGTAAACAAAAATTTTGCTCCGGTTCTTGTCAGCAGGAAACATGCTGCTGCCTGTATGTGCCCTCCTATCACAGGTTTTATTCTCATGTCTTGATTGCACTTAATATGTTCTCAAGTTTTCAATTCCTGCCATGCCCTCCTCTTAATCTGTTGCTACTGATTTTTCCCTTTACAAAACAGGTGACCAAGTTCCCCCCTCCCTCATCTGCAATATCCTAATAAATATTGAGTATTTAACATATTGTTTTCTCTAAGGATTTACAACAGTGTTTTGTTATCTGCACTTGTCTCGAGTTATATATCAGGTTCGTGGATCAACATCACCAATTTATGAACATGCAAAAGTTCTATTTAGATGATACCTTCGCATATTACTTGCTTTGGTGATTTTGGGATGTTTTGGGAGAGCTTAATTCATACTTATGTAGCTGCTATTGGCCTTTCATTTGACTTTCATTGACTTAACATTCATTCTCATGTCAACAAGTTTTTTGATAGAAAATTTTCCCGGGTATATATGTTTCGTATTGTCAACAGGTTACATTTAGTATAATCATACGTCTGAGAATATTGATTAGTTGTTAAGAAATTTGGGTTATGTACTGGCAAATCAAAGATAAAGTACTAGTTCAGCTCCTGGCTCTTAGAACATTGAATTGATGTAAAATTTAGTAAAAGACGCTGGCGAAACCACAAGAAAAGTACTAGTGGTAGAGAACTAGGGACAAGCTTGAGTTGAATTTCATTATGTGAAGTTCCTTTCGAGTAAAAAAGAAATGCAACAATTCCAATTGCTTCAAAGAAGGGTAGAAGAGGAAATGTGATATTAAGAATTCATACTAATCATATTTAAATGGTTGTAGTTTTAAACCGTTACAAATGACATAAAAAACATATGGGCTGCAGGAACCCTCCTTGCAATCCAGTCTGGCTGCAAATATTTGTTTGTCATCCCTTAATTTTTGCCTTCTAGGTATGATTGCTTGATCTTGCAGCTAATGGCCAAGTAGATATCTACCTGTTCCTATAGTATATTCACTAAAATAGTGTACGGGATTTCTTTTATAAGTAAGGGAAAATTTATCAATCGTCCTGTGTCTGATGATTTTATTTTAACTTTGCTTCAAACACACAATTCTAGAGGAAGCCACAATTTTGCCCAAGGAAACATAATTTTATGCTCATGTTGCAGGCTACATGTGCTGGATTGACAAGAGACAAGAGGCTAATCAATTTCCTGGAAAAGAAAATGAAAAATGGACCGCCATCTCTCTCTCATATGAATGAAACTGTGCAGTGTACATGTGCCTCTATTTCCTGCTAAGGGACATGGCTTAAGGACTTTTTTTTTTTTTTTCTTTTATAAAACCTTTTATTGGCTATATACTATTGATTTGCAGAAGAGAAATATGCTCTCTGGACTTATCAACTATTTAAGTGCTCTTATTTTCCTGTTCTGGGTTCGGGAGGTAGCTCAATCTGCTTAGGAATTTTTGGGCTTTATTTATGCAATAGCCAATACTTTTTATTTGTCCTCATGGTGTTAAAGAATTTCAAGGGTATGACTTTAACAGGAGTTCAAATGATTTTTGTTTGGAAATTATTTGTTTCCCAGGGCTATGAGAGGATTCTGTCTATAGTAGTCGGAAAATTAACTCAAGAGGATAAATATTGGTTGGATTATTAGTACAAATCTGTGTGAAGCTGCTTTTAGATTATTTCTGTTTTATGTTTATTCCAACACATTCTACATTTGATTGTCCTAAAACAGCATCTTGCTTGTATTGTGCACGACTGCTATTTCTTTCTGCTCTTCTAACTGTTCTTCAAGAGGATTTTTAAAGCTAACTCGAGATAGAGGTTTTGATGACATCCTCCCTTTATTTAAAATTCAACAGTTGGTGATACTAGACTAGTAGTATTTAAACATGACTGAAAACAAAAGGATAATATTTTAATATACTGGTTAAAGGCAGAAGGTTCTAAGTGAAGAATAAGCATTGGGTGTAATTTGTCACACCCTCCGATATGACTTCTGTTAAGGTAGACCAATAGAATTCCGGAATCTTGTGTCATGTTCATTCCTTCTTTTTTCTCACTTGCTTATGACGGATGCCCCTTTATTTAGTCTGGTCGCTGCTAAATTTGCAGACCATTACAGTATGGACATCTGAAAGTGCTTGTTTAAATCGAATTTACTTCATGACAACTAAAAATGGGTTTTCTAAAAGGTAGTGTTCAATATTTGCAGGTGGGGGTATGTGGAGAACAAGAACAATTGTGTTTTTAGAGTGCTGTCCACTGAGGAAAAATTGATGAACATTTAAACTGCATATAAAAGTGAACTGTGACTGATTTTGTGGTAATAACCTGAGCCAGTTGGGGAAAGGATGTGCAATCATCATTGAATTCATCAAAACATATTTGCTTGATTAAATCATGTAGTTTGACAGGAGAGAAAAAAAAGAAGCAGAGATAATTTGTTTGGGATTATATTCCCGCCCACCCCTAAAACTTGTTAAACTACTGCCAAATCATGTTACTAATTATTGCCGTTTCACTGCAGTTATCTTTCTGTCTGTTGGTTTTTTCCCAAGAAATGATGATGAGCTAGATGTCTTCATTTAGGGTTTATTAGAAGTCTGGATTGCGCCGGTGTACTGGATGTTATCGGATGAATGCGAATTTTGCCAGTAGATGATAGTTGAAAAATAATCCACCTATGCAGATTGATGGTTTTCTTGTAGGAAGAATATCTCCATTAGTTATTCATAAAGTAATCTGGGCTTCTAGTCTAAACAGCAAAGTGTCATAACTCATCTCAGGAGCCTTTTTTTTAATCCATGCTCCATACTTGTTCTTCCTCGTTAATGATGGTCTGGAAGGTTCAAGAATTTGTTGGATTCAATGGCAGCTTTCCAATGAAGTTGGTATTCCAGGCTTCCAAAGTAAGGATGATCCTCGATCTCGATAAGCTGTTGTCAGACAAAAGACATCACTTTGCCAATCAGGATCGGTCAAACTTCCTCTTTATCTTGCAGTCAGCAGCTCCATGTTTACCACCGGATTTTGACTTTCCTTATGTCACCACTGGTCTAGGTTAACTAGCTTTGGAAAAGGATGCAACCAAGTGTATTTGGATAGCTTTTGATCTGTGGCACAAACTTCCAGCCCATTAAGAAGCCACCTGTGGTGGAAATTTTATTTTTTTATCATGTCTCTCATAGGGACTATGTTAAATATAGTGTAGCAGATGCTTGCAGTCACGGCACTTCAATTGCATGACGTTTCGATGAGTAGTATCATGATAGGCAATTCATATAGTGAGAATCCTCCTTCTCCTAAACAGAAAAGAAACATCAAAACCACCATCAGAATTACCAAGAATCTTATGAAGTACCTGTAGCTAAGCAATCCAGAAAGAGCCATCCGATTCGCCAGTTAGATGTTATCAGGGACCACCGGAAGGTTGTCGATAAAGATCTCTGTTTTCCCCTTGTCCGTTACCTTCAGCCTATTTTGCTGGCACCTGTATCTGAGCCCACACAAAGATGCAGGTGGTTTACATGCTAAAAGCGCGTATCTTTGTTATCCAGAGCATTGCACAATTGTGAGAAACAAGCTCACAGGTTATGGTGCTCCACGAGTTTACTTACTCACAATGTTCGCAGAAGACCACGATAATCTTCCTCTCTTGAGAGAGCAACACCATAAGAGAAGCACACAACCATCAAGCAAATTCGATGTCTCATTCAATGAAGGATAATACTTGAGCAAGGCTGCCTTGAGGTTTTGCCATCACAAGAACGTCAGAGTTCCAGTCGTGGGAATCAAAATTTGGTGCTTGAACACAGTAAAATAAAGACTTCCATCCGATGATTCAATGACCTCGTCTGCAAACCTAATTGAATCATATAATCAAATGTCATTATTTTCTTGGAAAATAATTATAAGATTTATTTCCCTCGTCGCATTTTCTTTTCCAGATCCAAAACACGACCAGCAAAAAACTTGCTTCTCTACTATGGCTATGGGCTTAAGACTTGCTCAAGTGCTGCAGGGATGGGCTACTGCGTTATGTAAGGACGAATCACTCAAATCTTGTCGAAAACAAAAGCAAACAAGATTATATCGCATTGTCAACTCTTACAGTTTCCTAAACTCATGCATTTGATACGTAGTTGTTCGGCTCACAGGAGATTAACAATGACTCCTCATACTACTATTAAACTATAATTGCTGAGGTTAAGATTTGCGTCTTTGGTTTGGAAGCTGATGCAGGTCCAAGAGTACACCATATAAAGAAATAGCAATGCTTGCCCATGTTGTAATGTTTTAAGTGCTTTTTATGATCATCATATTTTTGTTAATGCAGCAGTAAATGAGCAGACCAAATAGCAGCAAATCTCTTGACAATTGATGTAGCTAATCTGCTAGTTCTTCTATGCTACTTTACATGTAATTATCTGTTTTCCTTTTCTTGTATGATTCAGTATTGATTGTGTAGATTCCTCTAGACATAGAGATTGGTACAAAATAATCATTATATAAATGGATTCTCTGCAGTGGTTCTTTGGTATCGAAATAAACCGAGTCCTCTATAGCGAAAATGGCTTTTGCTCACGCTTGATCCTGTATCTAGCAAGATGGCATTCTTCAGTTCTTCCACCTCCAATTGTTTTAAATGTATCGGAATGTAGGTATCTTCTATCTAGGTCAAAAGATGGTTGGTGAGATGTTATTTGAATTGGATTTCTCAGTGTCGCTAACTGCACTGATTAGTCATGTTCTCGTGGCCAGTGAAGCACCTGTCCGACGCTCAGGGCAAGTCTTCAATTGAAAATTAACCTTGCCTTCTTGCGCTCTGGCACAAGAAGGACTAATTTGTTATTGGGTTTACTCAATTCTACACTTGCCTAACCATGTTTTACCAGTCACTGCAGAGTTTGCGCCAAAGAGGAAAACGAGTTGTACTGAGTTGCTACTCCGCTAAGATATGTGCTGACAATCCGACAGCCGATGGATGCCGCGGAAGAGGAGGATCTAATCTCCTATATGGTAAGAGGTCTCTACCCTTCTTTTAATCCATATAATGTCTCATGTTCCTTTGCCCTTTGTAGGAACACATGATGAACTTTGATGTTTTTCAATCTAATAACTCCTGTCTTATGAGATTCTTATCTGAAAATCACAAAAACATGGAACAAGCAGACTTTTGCTATGATGGCACCGCTACCAAAGGCCACTTTAAAAATGGTCCAAAGAAGCCTCGTATTAACCTCACCTTCCACCTTATCAAAAACTATTTTACTCAATAGGAACCTCTGCTTCCAAAATCGAAGAACCTTGTACAACATACAAAATATATGCAGTTGATCTTCTCATCATATTTCTCTTCACAACCAAAATCCCACACAGCAAAGTTTTTCCTCTTCTATGCAAGCACACCATTGCTCATATTTGTGGTAAGACTAATCACAATGCTTTGGTACTGAGTTTTCCACTAGTTAGATTATAGTTATCCATGGAAGGTACCCACCCTTCCCAGCTTGCTGAAAATGGTGGCTCATAACAATACTATTAATTGGAAGATGGTGCTTAAGTTATGATGATAGTGGAGCCTAACCAGAATAATTACTAATGATTTGGCTAATCCCACTCTTCAGGAGGGGTCTTATGGTGGCATTTGATAACAATTAGTAGATACACATGTTCCTTTTTACTCTAAACACTCCAGAAAACAAATTTAAACTTCAATCCCGTGTTTTACATTGCCCTAATGCCACGACGATATCCCCTTTCTATAATATCAATTTTGCGTTGAAAATTGATTATTTCTTTTTTGTCCTAATTGATAAGTTTATCATTAATTTTGTCAAATAGACAATCAAAACAGATACTATTATTCTAGAGGATTCCGAGTGAAGGTGGTCTCTCTCCTGTGCATCTAAAAAGAAATAACAATAAAATAAGTGCTATGAGTGTATTTCTGGAGTTATTTCTTTCTACTATGGGACAATTCCATCTGAGTGTAATTTCGGAAAATTCATTCCCTACATTTAATTCCTAACCATGTTATTTCAAATAATTCCTATCATACTATCCCACTGAAACTACAAAATTCCCTTCGTGAGGTTTCCTTACCCAAACAAAAATTAATCCATTTCCTCCTGCAAATTATACACTCATAACCCGTTTCCAAACTGGTTCTCTATGAAGCCAAATTCCTTTCCCACCTACACCTCTTGCCTTTACCACCTCCAATCCTCTTTATATGAAGATCCAAAAACCTTTTTCTCTAAGCCATAATTTCTGTAAGATTGGAGAGCTATTCTTGGATCAGGAATATGCTGAGTTGCTTCTCTTATCAATACATCGGGTCTTTGTCCTTGTCCTCTTGACGAACATATAATTGATACTAAGTGGGTATAACTCAATATTGAAACAAAAAGAGGATGGGAGCCCTTAATCGTTGTAAGGCTAAGTTGGTTGCCAAAGGCTTTGAACATGGTCCACGATATTGATTATTCTGATGACTAATATTCATCTCCTGTCATTCAAACCTGCCATGGTTTGGCTTGTCTTAGCCATTGTCGTTCCACTTTAAGCTGGCTATAAGCCTATTTGGATATTTCTAATACCTTTCTTCATGGCACCATTGATTGAAGAAGTCCTTATTGAACAACCCTTGTGGCTATGTTGATCCTAAATTTTTCCTGATTATGTGTGTTAAAACTCACTAGGGCTCGTTATGTACTCAAACAAACTCCTCGGAGCTTGGTTCAAACGCTTATTTCCGCTCAATCCTCTTATGGAGCTTGACTTTCTAGGGTCTCCGCTCTCAGGTGGACCACTCACTTTTTGATTATTAACATGGTGGTGACTCTCATTTATATCTTAAATTTATGTTGATGGACATATTTAATCACGAGCTCTAGTGATTCTTTTATTTCCTCATATTAATGGATCCCTCACACAGAGTTGTTGCATTGAAGGATTTGGAGTACTTCTAATTATATTTTTCTCGACATCCAGACTGTTTTGCGGATTCATACGGATCTCCATCTTCGGCAATAGTACGTTCATCCTTGATGTGTTGTATAGAACAATCTATAGCTAAAATGTTTGGAGCCAAGCCTCTCTGCCACCCCTGGTTCTATGTGTTGCTCGGGAGAAAAATTCTTCCCACCTCAGGGGTTCCTCTTGAAAACATATACTGAGTATCGCCAAATTATTGGGGCTCTCCAATATTGCTCCCTTACTCATCCAAAAATTGCCTACCTTGTGAATCAGTTATGCCAACATCTCTCATTTCTCCCACCCGCTGCACATTTTTCTTCCACTACATTGCAGGGCACTATAGATCTTGGGATGTACTTACTATACACAAGTTTCTCTTTGTTCATGCAAAATCTGGTGGGGCTAGGCGACCTGATGATCACAGATATACTACCGACTATGGAAGTCGTTCTTTGAAATGGTTTGGTCTCGTGGATGTCGCCAAGAAGCAATCTGTTGTTTCCAGATCAAGTTCAAAGGATGAATATCGAGCTCCTGCAATTGACCATCGCTGAAGTTTACTAGATTCGAATGGTTATAAAAGATGTACGGATATCTCATTATCTTAATTTCCTCCTATTATACATTCGCGATAATCTGGGGCTACCTCTCTTATGCTTCAAATCTAGTGTTTCATGCTAAGACGCACCCAAAATGGTTGAAGTGGATGTTCATTTTATAACGTGAGAAGGGTTACAAAAATCGTGGATATTTCCATTTGTTTCATTCCCATCTTTTTGATCCAGTTAGCTGACACTCTTCGCCAATGGTCTTTCACTCCTCTCGGATTTGCTCTCTATGCGACAAGCTTCATGGTAACTGAACCACCCATTCGCTGTTGCAGGGGGGATGTTAATGTAGCTAGTAAATTCAGCATGTGACAAGTAGCAGCAACTCCCAACATTTCTTCATTTTCTACATTATTGTAACTTTCTGCTTTTCCTTGTATACTTCGGTACTGATTGTGTAGATTACTTTAGACACAGAGGTTGTACTAAATAATCATTATATAAAAAGGTTCTCCGCATGTGATCGTGGAATCGAAAACTAACCAAGATCGTCAAGAAAAATTTTCTATTTTTTGATGTTCACTTGAAGGCCTGCCATTCACCTTGTCTTTCTATGGCCTACAAAATGGGTAAGGAGTGCAGGGTTTCCCCCCACAACTTCAACTGGCAGAACTGGTAAATGTGTTTCTTAAGGGGGGGGATGAGATGGGGGGCTGCAGCATGGAAATTGAATTTCTATAACATATTACCTTATTTTGGATCCATCATTAATAAGGTGTTGCAAGAACCACCACTCCATATTCACTAACCTTAAGCAAAACCCTGAAATCATTTCAATTCCTTAATTAGTGCGACTAACTTGCTGATGTTGCTGTACCCTACTTTTCTAACTAGTATCCTAAAGTTGCCTTTTGTTATACCAATCCATAATTTATTTCTCATATTCTGGTTTCTGGGTCTCTTCTGTTTTGTTTTTGCTCTTCCCCCGCTCCTTACTTTCTCCAAGTTTCAACTACAAGTGCTTGTTTCCGGAATTATCTTACCTGTGATTCAGCATCCCAAAACTATAAGGACCACCTTCCTTCGAAGTTGCAATCCCAAGTAGACCATCACTGTCTATCTTCTTCCAATTCTCCCAGGACTCCGTTCTTATGCATTCTTTTGATCCACCCATCTCTAACAGCTGTGTAGTGGATACAATCTGCATCACCGACACCATCCTATGGGCCATCCAGAAATCCTTCTCCAAGTATAGTCATTTCCTACAGGGAAAATTAAAAATAATAATAAATATTAAGAAATCGGCGTGTCGCTCTACTAGATAGAGATGCTTGAAAATTATCGCAAGTTAAGAAAGAATCATGTTCAACTGATTGCACGGATAAGTGCTTGTTTGTGGGAAGAGCTGAAGCTGGAGGGCAGTTCAAGCAAGTCCGGAGATAAAAAAGGTTGTGAAGTAGAAGAATTTGCAAGTGTATAAGGCAAGTCAAACAAGGCTAGGAGAGAAAGCCTGAGCATGCTGAAAACACAAGATATCATTTGCCCTATCTATCCAAGTCCAGTCTGGAAGGGCTGTTTCAGTGAGGTTGTGTGGTACTGGGGAGGATAATCTTGATAAAGATAAGATAATGTTATGTAATATAAATCTCTCAGGATCCTGTGTTATATTTTAGAGGGTAAAATTATGAGTAAATGTTAATACTTGGTCATTACAGGAAGCAACTCTGATATATATTTGATTTATTTCTACTCAAACTGAAATGCTGGACTGGCCTGTGTTGCCTTCAGGGATGCGTATGAAGGTGTAGCAAATTCAGTATTTTCATCGATTTCTTTCGTTCAAATACTAATCTGTGGAACTCAAACACCAAATTTCACTTGTTCTTCATAATCAAATATTTGGTTCTAAAGCCTCCAAGAAATTGAAAACCATCTTATCTTTTTATTATTTCTTTTCTACTGGAGGGAACTAGAAATTCTTTCTTTTTTTCAGTCTTAGTCAATTACTGGCCGACACCTGACTGCAGAAATTGTATTTTTGAACTATTTTCAAATGAATCTGTACATAAAAATAATTCGAATAAAATAAAAATTAAACTTTTGCGTACATATTTCATCTATTATGAAACAAACTCAGTAAATTGGTGGGGTGGAGATCTATATCTTTTTGTGATTGTCCTCTATAATTTTTCATAATTTTGAAAAAGTTGTTATATGATACACCTAGGTTCATCATTGTAATATATTATATTGCTTATATTTAGAATTTAAATTACCATATTTGTAACCAAAATATAATTATTTGCTGTCTAGCGACCTTTGTCATGTCAAGTGATAGATGGTCATTGTCTACGGCCATGCCAATAAATGTTACGATTGTGCCAATATAGGGCCTGTTTCGTAATCTAATACCTTATTCCAGGGGCTTTTAAAGTTGAATTATAGAGTAAAAGACAAATTAAGTCATAATGACAGAACATATAAGTCAAGAAAACAATGGTTATGATTATAGTGTCTCTGACGAAAATAATGTTAGTGATTACTGAATAATATTAGAAGCTGGTGGTGCTTATATTTTTTAACCTAGATGTTTTGCCATAGCCATGTCTCTCCACAACTCAGACACACTCTCCATTGCTAGCGCATAAAGGGTGTGTGTCAAGCATGCTTTTGATGTCGGACTCATGCAATTTTTTTTTGAATTATCTTTCAATATTTTCATGTATTTATTTGGATTTGTTGGAGGTGAAGGGTCTGCAGCTTCAATATTTTGTAAAGGCTACGTGTAATTTTGTCCCAGATGAGTAAGATTGAGATTGTTATAATGTTGCTCTGCATGTTAATGCACTTGACTTTACTTTAACATCTTTCCCAGCCTACAAGAAAATCACATTCTAGGGCAGGATCATGTGACCACCAAACAAATCCTTACAATATTTCCTGTAGTAAACCTGAGGCTCATTATCTTTGTTCACCCCTGCTGCTGTTCATCTGGGCTCCAGGTTATTAGTTCCTTGGATAATTGTTCGGGGCAGCACATAGGAGGGCCACAGGCTGGTGGCGTGTCCTCTCTAATCATGACAAGAAACAAGTTTTGCACTTTGGATAATTACCCATGTTGAAGGGGACGGCGATGCAGGGTGCTATTGAGAGAGACAGGCACGTACATAGAGTAATCATGGGCATCAATTCTTCTAATTAATCTGTGCTTGATTGATCATCATAAGGGCCATACGCATTCATCTAACATAGGACCCAAACACTGATGCATCACTTGTAGTTGTCGGTCCCAAATGAAAAGATTCCTCTAGAAAGCTTTAAAACGATGCTAGCTAAAATCCTCAAGGTAAGATAACTCATTTGCCATGGCAAGACTGCCACTCCTCCACCACTTTCTGCTGTGCTCATCCGAAGAAACAATACAGCACTCAGCTTGCACATGGATACATATATAAAAGTGATTATGCATCCTCCCCCCCCGTTCCCTTGTCATTTTTCTGATGCTGAATGCGAAATCATTGGCTAGAATATAGCACGAAGAAGTGCCCTCACAACCTACTTCACTTGCTCAGAAACAAAGAAAGAAACACTAAAACTCCTTTTGTATGCCTTCCTTTTCTGTCTAGCGGCTGGGAACTCAGAGACGAGTATTATTTTCACTTTAAGAAATAATATTACATCTATTATTTTAGGATAATTTTAACATAATTTCTATTCAAATTAAGTCCACTACTTGATTTTTCTAGGTCTAGAAATTATTAGTTTCCTTATATTAATTACATTACAATCAGTGGCACTTAAATATAATCATATCTTTTTAATTACTAACTAGTGATTCTTAAATGTGTGACCCAAATAGGTTACCTATTAAGCTGGAACCCAATACAAATCATAATTATAAATAAAATAAGATTAAAATAAAATTAAATAATTTAATTTATCTATTAATTTAACAATTGATTGATTCTATATTTGAAGATCAAGTATAATGTTTAGAAACCTATCATGATCTCTTAAATATTAAGACAATCATAAGTGCTCCTTTTTTTTTTATTATTTTATTTCCTTTGATAACCTTTTTTCGTTTGACTTAAGCCTTTACAATAATTAGTTTCTATCTGTAATTATTCATCATTTTATTATGAAGTTTTTGCTTTGAATATATGTAGGCATAAAGTATACCCTTGCTATTTTTGAAATCATATTCGTTCTCTAAAACATTTAGAAGTTGATTATTTGAATAAGATTTTGAAATTATTTTCAAACCTTATTCTATCTTGGTTAAGATTTTCACACTCATTACTATTTGAGAACAAATGATACTTTTTCTCTAATTTACTCAACTATATGTTTAATCGAAATACTGCCTTCTAATCTTATATGATCATACAGTAAACTCATCCAAATCATACAAGTTAGTTAAATATGACCCGCAAATTTATAACATTTACTACCATATTCATTTAATGATAACCTTAATGTAGCTCAACATGTTATTATATGAATAGAAACTTTGGTTTTATGCTTATAATATTGATAGGCAAACAAATCATGTTTCTTAATATTTACTTACATCATATTAATGATTGATTTATTATCAAGATTTTTAATTAGATATCATTTATTGGCATTCATAATTTCATAAATAACAATTATATATTAACATACATCTCTTGCATATCATTTTTAATTGGATGATTATGGACATATATAAATTAATTCTCTCGAGCTATAAGGGGAAATTGATGGTAATAAATCTAGTATAGTTATTGCAAACCTTCATAAGTCATTTACGTGTACTATGGTTATATCCTTCACTGCCATTCTTTCTTCATTTTGGGTGATTAACACAATAATTTTTCTATATAAATATAGACATTTATAAATTGCTTAAACATTTACGCATAATTGATTACGAAACATTTGAGTTACAATCAAGAGGAATTTCATATGAGGAAATATAATTTTACAACTCAGAATGAAACATAAAGAAAAGTCAAAACACACAAGCCAACTTTAATATGACAATAATTCAACCATAAGAATTCATTCCACATTGGTCTTTAATGTCTCATAATCAGATAAAGTATAGCTATAATAACACATTAATAATGTATTAAATAAATAACTATTTCAAGCTTCGAAGTCTAATTAGTATTTTTATATGTAAATTTTATAAAAATATATCTTAATACTTAAATAATAAATAAAATCAAATCCAATTTGATAATTTTCCCAAAATCCTAACAATTTTATCTTATTTAAACTCTTTTTCACTTGAAAAAAAATTTTAGAACATTTAAGTACGAAAATCATTCATATTAAAATTATTATTAATATCCTGAGAAATATTTTAGGATAAATTTAATAAAGGAATTTTGGCTTAAAAAAACTCTCTTTCATTTAGAAGGATACAAATGTTTCTAAACGATTTAATTATTTAAAATTTTTAATTAAATTATAATTTCTATTAGGATTAGTAAATAAACTTAGATAAAATTGAATTAAAAATTTTAATTCAAACCTGAATCCATTTAACAAAATCAATTCTATAATTTAATTTAATTTAGGGTTTTATTGTTAATTAACAATTATTAGTTTATTTATCGGAGGGCTAAAATCATAATTTCTGCATTAGGATATTAATTGGATGTAATCTAGATGTTAGTTGTGGGGATAAGTTAATAGTTTAAATCCTATTCATTTATTCTTAGTGTTATTAACTCTGTTTGTTTTTTTGTTTTTGGATGTTTCAGTTATTATACTCTTATCATTAATTTTTTCTTGGAAATTGTAAAGGCATAGTATGTCTATTTATATACGGATACCTAAAAACCCTATTCTATGGAAAAAAATATTAATTTTTTCCTTAAATAATATCACAAATATTATTGAAGGATAGTTTTAGAAATGTATATTGATTTTTCTAGGTCTAGAATTGTAATCTCATGTATTAATTATATTCCTGTCCACAATTTTATAAAATTTTCTTACTTATCAAGTACATATCTTGATTAATCTTTCTATTTTACATTTCTGGCCAATAGTTAAAATACCTCTATAAGCTAGCTCAATTATAAATTAATAATTGTAAATAAAATAAAATTAATATTTAATGATAAAATTTATTTTTTATTATCAAATTTAATATTTTTTTTTTTTTTAATTTGTTGCATCAAGAGTTTTATGTCTTACAACCTCTTATGATTCCTCAAATATTAAAAAAAATCATAAGTGGTTTGAATTAAACCTTGTAATGATCAGTTACTTACGTCGTAATTCTGTATTTCTTCAATCATGAATGTTCTAATTTAGATAATTATTACCATAGAGTATATTTCGCTTTATTAAATCATATCCGTTCTCAACATTATAGTCATTGATTATTTGAAATAAGATTTTGTCTACTACCCCTTGCTACTTGTTTCAAAACTTATTCTATTCATTATATTGGACAAGAATTTTTCAATCCTTACTATTTGAGAACAAATAAAATATATATTTTTTAAATATCACATAGGATGAGGAATTATCTCTTAATTAACCTAAATATGTTCATATCAGTCGATATATATACCCAAAATATGTCATGTTACCCTTGATCAGAACACAAACATGTGATTAGGATAAATAACATAACACTCCTTATTTAAGATAACGTGTTGATCTCAAGTCCTAAAAGATCACTTACACAAGTATCACGTGAAGATTTTCTATAGACATAAGAAATGATCTAGTCCTATAAGAAATTTTCTTACTGGACAGCTTAGCATACATGTCAATTATCAGCCACTTGTTATATTAGTTCCGAAGTATCATCTTATACTCTATCTATTTAATATTCAGTTTAAAAAATTTTAATTAGAAACATTAACAAACACTTTTTTTGTGATACAATAAAGTTTTATAAATGTAATAACTTTATAATTTTTTTAGCATTTTTATTCGTATAAAATTTTGTATCTTTACATGTTTTTATTAATAACTAAAATATACTTACATAAATAAAATCAGCCTAAGGACAGCCAAATAGAAATTCTACGGGCGTCAAAACATTTGTACGGTGCCACTCGGGCAATTCCTGAAAGCAGGAAACAAAAAACGTTTTTTTTACCTTTAAAATTTGTATATTATAGAAGAGGACAAAAAAAAAGAGAGACTCCCCACATAAAACTCCCTTCTCTCTCTCAGAGACAAAAGAGAAGCAGACATTTGTAGAGGGAGTTTTATCTTCAATGTTCTATGTTCTATCATAAGAAATGGCTTGTTGCATAGCTCAGATACGCAATCACCTCATAACCAGCAAAATTCAAGTCCTCAACGTGAAGTAGAGTCTAGTCAAATGCCACTCTTGTGGATTTCACTGAAGACTGCACTCCTCCTCAAATTTCACGCAGTTCGTGAAGCGATACCAAGGGCCGCTGGATTTGTGGGCTTTGCGTGGAGGCGGTTAAAGATGAAGTACTGAGATCGGACAGGCTCATCTCTACCGATGGAAGCCTTAAACTAGACTCATAACTTTTTGCCAAGACTTTAGGTCCTCAAGACACTGATCCCCCTGAATTCAAACCAGTGCACCCTTATCCTTGTCATGAGCAGGATTATTCGAAGGAGTTTGGATTCTTCGCGAGCTCTTCGATCCGATTCTAGCAGTGACTTTGCCTGATGTTGATAAGATTGATGGGTCTTCCTTGGTTCAATCATGGATTTGTTTCTCTGCTTTATTCTCGTTGAAATTATGGTTGGTAGTTTCGTGTTGCATTGTAAAAGCTCAAAACTAACGGTCTCATCTAAAACAGAGGAACTCTGTGCTTAGAATGATTATTTTTACAGGGTGGTCTTGTTGGTTAATTAAGCGTTATCTTAATATTTAGGTAAAAAGTTTGAGTTTTTTAGCTTTAATTAAGGGGTTTCATAGTATGTAAACATTTTACTATGAATTTCTCATTTCATTTGTTAAATTTCTTAGAACTTTGTGACTTTTGTTCTATTGCTTGCTTGTTTGCTTGTGTTTTCTCTCACCATGTTGTAGAAACTGGAAAGGACACCACATGAATGATCCAGCAAATCAAATCTTTCTTCGCTTCTTTCTCCAAGAAACAAATAGTATATTGGCCATTGATAAATATTTCTGTCCATGTTCTTGGACTATTATAATTCACCAAACATTATCTCGGAGTTCATGATTTAAATGGTAACCTTCGTAGTTTTGTACAGAAAAATTTGGTCTCGAAGAAAACGGAGCAGGTTTCAATTCCGTTTTTTCAGTCGTGTCTGGACTGTATTGAATTTTGTGTATTGCTTGCATTGATTTACGGAAATATCACAGATATGCTTTTATTAAAATATAGCATTTCTAAGAAGGATTAGGTGTTTTTTTTAGTGCTTGTCAGTAATGCATTATGGTTTATTTGGTAACTTTGGAAAGTACGCCATTAAGGAAAACTAAGTTTGTTTTTTTTTTTCTTATGTTCGGTTCTCAAGCACAACAGTATTTCTAGTCCCATCTCTAGCCACATCGGATATCAATTCCTCACCAGGTAAAACCGTAAAAGATTTTCCTCTTTTTGTTTCTTTTTTTTTTTATGTATTCTGTTAGATAAGTAAATACCAATAGTGTTGTTTTGGTATAGTTATTGTTTTATAGAATATATTTTATTTAGGAAATACTATTAATAATAATTTATTTTTTTATTTTGTAAAAATTATTTTTGACATCAACATATTAAAAAAAATTCAAAAATTATATAAGAAATTAATTTTAAATAAAACAAATTAATGAATCACAAATGATGGGAAATAGTTTGTTGATAAAATTTGATTTTTTATTGAGGACACCCATTGAAAGTATGTTTGATCTTGTGATGATTTTTGTGTTTATGAATTTTAAATAAGTATTTGTTAAAAAAAATATTAAAATATGTGGTTGCTTTATATAAATTTTATGTTTGGTAAAAATCTATGATTGAAAACTATTTCTTTCTTCAAATGTACTGTATTTATTATTTTGTTAAAATTTAAGTGGTAAATTATGTTTGGACATCAAATTACCAAATAGATATATCAATTGTTTTTATACTTGACTTTGGAACAATTATATAACATATTTAATATTGTAACTACTTAGTATAAAATAAAATTTTTATACTAACTCACTAATACACTTGGTCTGTACATGAATAAAGGGATTTACAAGGACTTAATAACATACAAATCTAGTGTTGGTTTTTGTTGATCTTGGTCGTGGAGGGTGATCGGTGTCGATTTGGTTTTGGTTCATGTGTTTTTCAATTGGTTTGTGGCTGGAGAAAAAGAAGATGTTGATGAAAACCACTTGCGTGATCATTGTAGATTTGAATCACGAGGACGATGCAAGTTTTGAACTGGATTCTCACTCTCAGAACTAGAGGTGGTAAAGAGATGACAGAGATATTTTGATATAAAATAAATTAAATAGTCATCTAGGCTTATTTATTTTGAACATAAGTTTTTAGAGGACTATTTATATTTGCTTGATTACTTTTTGGTTTTGAAGCAAATTACATTAAATAAGTGTTTAGTAAAATTTAAAATTCGCAATTTATTATTTATTATTTAAATTTGTTTTTACTTATTAATATAATAATTATGTTCAAATCACACCGCACTTTCTATCTAAAAACACAAACAAACACTCAAAATCTTTGAACAGCTAAAGCCCATGTTAGTTTTTCCATTTGAGTTGGGTCTCGAGGAGTGAGGAGAGCACATTTTCTTCTCAGGGCCTTTATGCCTTGAGTGGGCTTTTTTAGCCACGTGTCAATCTCTAAAGGTTTAGCAAAGACAAATAAATGCTCAGATGATGGAGCTCTCCCTTCACGACAAGATGTACAGATCTCTGGTTACGTTGGAAGACCAAATTCCTGAGTTTGATGTGAACTGTTATGATGTATGAAATATTGATCAAGAGGATAAGTGGGACAGGCTTGTCGGTGCCCCATTTTCATTTGGTCTGGTTTGGATCAACGTTTGGGGTCATGTTTATCCTCAGTTTTTTTTCATTTCGTTGTAGTTATTTTCGAAAAAAAAATTTATATTAAAATATATATTAACGATATTTTTTTTATTTTTAAAGAAGTTATTATTTTTTACATCTAGTTTGGTTTGTAGCAAAATGATTTGAAAATACTAAAAAATTATTAATATAATAATATAATAAAAAATAAAAAATATTCTAAAATTTTTTTAATAAACATTTTTAAAACACAAAATAATTAACATAATAATACGGGGCCAATCCATCTTGCAGGTGCCGTGTTAGAGTTTATTCTCCTCGTTTAGGGTTCGAGTGTGCACTCGTGATTTCTGGTGGGTTTGTTTGGAAAAGTGTAATTATGGATGTTTGTTCTAAAGTATTTTTTAAATGAAAGCATCATAATATAATTGTTTTAATTTATAAAATAATAATTTTTTTTAAATTTATGTGCATCAAAACCAATTTAAAACTTATAAAAAA
>CM055351.1:801123-823922 GCA_029228515.1 Populus alba x Populus x berolinensis | reverse complement strand
GAAAGTCGTGAAAAAAATTTTAGACCGATCCAACGGTCGGATCTATAGTTATGGACCTTTGAGCCGGTACTCTACTCATGTCGGTGTTAAGGCCCGACCGACATCGTCGGAGTGCGGTACTGATTCCACGCTACTCCAAGTAAAACAGCTTCCGGAAACTCGTAAAAAAATTTTAGAGCGATCCAACGGTCGGATCTATTGTTATGGACCTTTTTACCCGGTACTCTAGTCATGTCGGTGTAAGGTCCGACTGGGCATCGTCGGAGTGCGTACTGATTCCACGCTACTCCAAGTAAAACAGCCTCCGAAAACTCGTGAAAAAACTTTTATAGCGATCCAACGGTCGGATCTATGTTATGGACCTTTTGAGCCGGTACTCTAGTCATGTCGTGGTAAGGCCCGACCGGACAGCGTCGTCGAGTGCGGTTCTGATTACACGCTACTCGAAGTAAAACAGCCTCCAGAAAGTCGTGAAAAAAATTTTAGACCGATCCAACGGTCGGATCTATAGTTATGGACCTTTGAGCCGGTACTCTACTCATGTCGGTGTTAGGCCCGACCGGACATCGTCGGAGTGCGGTACTGATTCCACGCTACTCCAAGTAAAACAGCTTCCGGAAACTCGTGAAAAAAATTTTAGAGCGATCCAACGGTCGGATCTACTGTTATGGACCTTTTCCCCCGGTACTCTAGTCATGTCGGCGGTAAGGTCCGACTGGCATCGTCGGAGTGCGGTACTGATTCCACGCTACTCCAAGTAAAACAGCCTCCGAAAACTCGTGAAAAAAATTTTATAGCGATCCAACGGTCGGATCTATTGTTATGGACCTTTTACCCGTACCCTCTAGTCATGTCGGTGGTAAGGTCCGACTGCATCGTCGGAGTGGGGTACTGATTCCACGCTACTCCAAGTAAAACAGCCTCCGGAAACTCGTGAAAAAATTTTATAGCGATCCAACGGTCGGATCTATTGTTATGGACCTTTTGAGCCGGTACTCTAGTCATGTCGGGTAAGGCCCGACCGGACAGCGTCGGAGTGCGGTTCTGATTACACGCTACTCGAAGTAAAACAGCCTCCGGAAAGTCGTGAAAAAAATTTTAGACCGATCCAACGGTCGGATCTATAGTTATGGACCTTTTGAGCCGTACTCTACTCATGTCGGTGTTAAGGCCGACCGACATCGTCGGAGTGCGGTACTGATTCCACGCTACTCCAAGTAAAACAGCTTCCGGAAACTCGTGAAAAAAATTTTAGAGCGATCCAACGGTCGATCTATCTACTGTTATGGACCTTTTTACCCGGTACTCTAGTCATGTCGGCGGTAAGGTCCGACTGGGCATCGTCGGAGTACGGTACTGATTCCACGCTACTCAAGTAAAACAGCCTCCGAAACTCGTGAAAAAACTTTTATAGCGATCCAACGGTCGGATCTATTGTTATGGACCTTTTGAGACGGTACTCTAGTCATGTCGGTGGTAAGGCCCGACCGGACAGCGTCGGAGTGCGGTTCTGATTACACGCTACTCGAAGTAAAACAGCCTCCGGAAAGTCGTGAAAAAAATTTTAGACCGATCCAACGGTCGGATCTATAGTTATGGACCTTTTGAGCGGTACTCTACTCATGTCGGTGTTAAGGCCCGACCGGACATCGTCGGAGTGCGGTACTGATTCCACGCTACTCCAAGTAAAACAGCTCCGGAAACTCGTGAAAAAATTTTAGAGCGATCCAACGGTCGGATCTATTGTTATGGACCTTTTTACCTGGTACTCTAGTCGTGTCCGTGGTAAGGTCCGACTGGCATCGTTGGAGTGGGGTACTGATTCCAAGCTACTCCAAGTAAAACAGCCTCCGAAACTCGTGAAAAAACTTTTATAGCGATCCAACGGTCGGATCTATTGTTATGGACCTTTTGAGCCGGTACTCTAGTCATGTCGGTGGTAAGGCCCGACCGGACAGCGTCGGAGTGCGGTTCTGATTACACGCTACTCGAAGTAAAACAGCCTCCGGAAAGTCGTGAAAAAAATTTTAGACCGATCCAACGGTCGGATCTATAGTTATGGACCTTTTGAGCCGGTACTCTACTCATGTCGGTGTTAAGGCCCGACCGACATCGTCGGAGTGCGGTACTGATTCCACGCTACTCCAAGTAAAACAGCTTCCGAAACTCGTGAAAAAAATTTTAGAGCGATCCAACGGTCGGATCTATTGTTATGGACCTTTTTACCCGGTACTCTAGTCATGTCGGTGGTAAGGTCCGACTGGGCATCGTCGGAGTGCGGTACTGATTCAACGCTACTCAAGTAAAACAGCCTCCGAAAACTCGTGAAAAAACTTTTATAGCGATCCAACGGTCGGATCTATTGTTATGGACCTTTTGAGCGGTACTCTACTCATGTCGGTGTTAAGGCCCGACCGGACATCGTCGGAGTGCGGTACTGATTCCACGCTACTCCAAGTAAAACAGCTTCCGGAAACTCGTGAAAAAAATTTTAGAGCGATCCAACGGTCGGATCTATTGTTATGGACCTTTTTACCCGGTACTCTAGTCGTGTCCGTGGTAAGGTCCCGACTGGCATCGTCGGAGTGGGGTACTGATTCCACGCTACTCCAAGTAAAACAGCCTCCGAAACTCGTGAAAAAACTTTTATAGCGATCCAACGGTCGGATCTATTGTTATGGACCTTTTGACCGGTACTCTAGTCATGTCGGTGGTAAGGCCCGACCGGACACAGCGTCGGAGTGCGGTTCTGATTACACGCTACTCGAAGTAAAACAGCCTCCGAAAGTCGTGAAAAAATTTTAGACCGATCCAACGGTCGGATCTATAGTTATGGACCTTTTGAGCCGGTACTCTACTCATGTCGGTGTTAAGGCCCGACCGGACATCGTCGGAGTGCGGTACTGATTCCACGCTACTCCAAGTAAAACAGCTTCCGAAACTCGTGAAAAAAATTTTAGAGCGATCCAACGGTCGGATCTATTGTTATGGACCTTTTTACCGGTACTCTAGTCATGTCCGGGTAAGGTCCGACTGGCATCGTCGGAGTGCGGTACTGATTCCACGCTACTCCAAGTAAAACAGCTCCGAAAACTCGTGAAAAAACTTTTATAGCGATCCAACGGTCGGATCTATTGTTATGGACCTTTTGAGCCGGTACTGCTACTCCTGACGTTGGTAAGGCCCGACCGGACTGCGTTGAAGTGCGGTACTGATTCACACGCGACACGAAGTAAAACTGACTCAGAAAACTATGAAAAAACTTTTATTAGCGATCAAAACATGCGGATCTATTGTTATGGAACTTTTTGAACCGGTACTCTAGTCCTTGTAGGTGGTAAGGCCCCACCAACATAGACGTCGTGCGGTCCTCGATTACATGCTCCTTCGATAGAAAAACAGCTTCCGAATGTGTCGTGAAAAAAGTTTAGACCAATACAACGGTCGGATCTATATGTTATGGACCGCTTTTGAAGCTGGTACTCTACTCCGTCGTGTTAAGGCCCTACAGACATCGTCGGAGTGGCGTACTTATTCCACGCTACTCCAAGTAAATCAGCGTCCTACTCGCTTAAAAAATTTTTATAGCGATCCAACGGTCGATTCTATTGTTAGGTACCTTTTAACCACCCGGTACTCCTACTCATGTCCGTGGTAAGTCCCGACTGTCATCGTTGAGTAACGGTACTTATTCCACGCCTACACCCAATAAAACATCCCTCCGAAAACTCGTGAAAAAACTTTTATAGCGATACAAGCATCGGATCTATTGTGATGGACCTTTTGACCCGGTACTTCAGTCTTGTCGGTGGTAAGGCCCGACCGGACTACTCGTCGGCCGGTTCTAATTACATGCTATGCTCAAAGTAAAACAGCGTCCGAAAATGCGTGAAAAAAATTTTAGAACCCTCCAACGGTCGGATCGGATAGTGAAACCGTTGAGCCGGTACTGCTACTCCGTCATGTAAGGCCCGACCAACAGCGTCGGAGTGCGGTACTGATTACCACGCTACTCCAAGTTAAAACAGCTGTCCGGAAACTCGTGAAAAACATTTTAGAGCGATCCAACGGTCGGATCTTTTGTTGTTGACCTTTGTACACCCAGTACTCATAGTCATGTCCGTGGTTTGGGCCGACTGGGCATCCGTCGGAGTACGGTACTGATTCCAAGCTACTCCATAGGAAAGATACCTCCGATAACTCGTGATAATACGTGTATAGCGATCCAACGGTCCGATCTATTGTTATGGACCTTACGTGTGCATACTCCTAGTCATGTCGAGTGGTAAAGCCCGACCGGACATGCGTCTTGCGGTGCTGAGTACACAAAAGCGACTCGAAGTAAAACAGCCTCCAAAAGTCGTAAAAATATTTTAGACCTTTCCCACGGTCGGATCGAATGGTATGGACCTTTTGAGCGGGTACTTCTCGAAATTCCTGTCGGTGTTAAGGCCCGATCCGACATCGGCGGAGGTCGGTACTGATTCCACACTACTAATCCAATATTAAGACTCTTTTCCGGAAAACTCGTGAAAAACAGTTTAGAGCAGATCCAAACGGTCGGATTCTACTTATATGGACCTTTTTTTACCCCGTACTCTAGTTACTGTCGGCGGTAAGGTCCGACTGGGCATCCGTTGGATTACGGTTCTGATGCCAAAGCTACTCCTAGTAAAAAGAGCCTCTGGAAACTCGTGATAAAACTTGTTAGTATACGTGATCCTATACGGTCGGATCTATATGTTATGGACCTTTTGAACCGGTCTTCTAGTCATGTCGGTGCTAAGCAAAGCCCTACCGGACAGCGTCTGAAGACTGTTCTGATTACACGCTACTCGTGAAGTAAAACTCCTCCGGATAGTTCGTGAATATAATTTTAGGACCGATCCAACGGTCGGATCTATAGTTATGGACAGTTTGAGCCGGTACGCTACTACCGTCGGTGTGAGGCCCATCCGCTTACAGCGTCGGAATGCGGTAACTCTGATGCCACGCTACACCAAGTAAAACAGCCTCCGGAAAACGATGAAAAAACTTTATATAGCTTCCAGACATCGGTTCTATTGTTATGGACTCTTTTGGACCTGGTACTGCATAGTCGTGTCCGTGGTAAGGTACCCGACCGACAGCGTTCGTGTCCGGTACTGTTTACATGCTACTCGATAGTAAAACAACTTCCCGAAAATTCGTGAAAAAACTGTTATAACAAGTCTACGGTCGGATCTATAGTTATGGACCTTTTGAGCCGTTACTCGACTCCTGTCGGTGTTAAGGCCCGACCGGACAGCATCGGAGTGCGTAACTGATTCCACGCTATCTCGAATAAAAACAGCTTCCTCAAACTCAATAAAAAAAATGTAGAGCGTTCCAAAAATAAACGGTCGCATCTATAGTTATGGAACTTTTAAACCCGCCCATCTAGTCGGTCCCTTGTAAGGTCCGACTGGACATAATCGTTGAGTAACGGTACTGTTTCCACGCTACTCCAAGTATAACACCACCTCCGAAAACTCGTGAAAAAACTTTTTAGAGCGTAGCCAACGATCGGATCGACTGGTATGGACCGTGACCCGGATCGCTAGTCTTGTCGTCGATATGGTCCCACCGACAGCGTCGTGCGCCGTGTACTGATTACATGCTACACGAAAGTAAAAACAGCCTTCGATATGTCGTGAAAAAAATTTTAGACCGATCCCAACGGTCCGCTTCTATAGTGTATGGACCGTTTGAGCGGTACCTCTACTCCTGTCATGGTAAGGCCCAGAGCCGATCGATCGTCGGAGATGCGGTACTGTGTCCACGCTACGCCAAGTAAAACAGCGTCCGGAATCGCCTGAAAAAACTTTTAGAGCGATCCAACGGTCGGATCTAGGGTATGGACTTTCTTTTTTTTACCCGTCAACTCTAGTCGTGGTCCTGGTTAGGTCCGACTGGCATCGTTATTGGGGTACCTATTCCAAGCTACTCCAAGTAAAATAGCCTCCGGAAACTCGTGATAAAAACTTTCTATAAGCACAATAAGAACGGTCCGATCTGTGTTAATGACCTTTTTGTCCGGTACTCGAGTCATGTCGGTGGTAAGGCCCATCCGGACAGCGTCGGAGTGCGTTGTCTGATTACACATTACTCGAAGTAAAACAGCCGCCTAAAAGTCGTGAAAACAATTTTTCACCGATCCGCACGGTCCGGGAATCAAGAGTTATGGACCTTTTGAGCCGTAATCTACTCTTTGTACCTGTTAAGTCCCGACCGGACATGCGTCGGAGTGCGGTACTGATTTTACCACGCTACTCTAGAGTAAAACAGCTTCCGGAAACTCGTGAGAAATGTTTTAGAGCGATCCAACGGTCGGATCTATTGGTATGGACCTGTTTACCCGGTACTCTAGTCATGTCCGCGGTAAGGTCCAACTGTCATCGTCGGAGTGATGTTAAACTGATTCCAAATTCTCCAAGTAAAACAGACGCCGAAAACTGCTGATAAAACTTTTATAGCGACCTAACGGTCGGATCTATTGGTATGGACCTTTTGTGGCGATACTCAAGTCATGACAGAGCTGGTAAGGCCCGACCGGACAGACTCGGAGTGCGGTTCTGATTCCACACTAAATCAAGTATAACAGCCTCCGAAAATCGTGAAAAAAAATTTAGAACCGATCCCTACGGTCGGATCTATAGTATAGGGACCTTTTGAGGGGACTCTACTCGTGGTCGCTGTTAAGGTCCGACCGGAAACAATCGTCGGAGTGCGGTACTGATTCCACACTAATACTTCCAAGGTTAAACACTTGCCTCCGAAAACGCGTGAAAAAACATTTAGAGCGATCCAACGGTCGGAAATCTATTGGTATGGACCTTGTTTTAAACCCTACTCTAGTCGTGTCCGGTAAGGTCCGACTGACTTCGTTGAGTGCGATTCGGATTCCAAGCTACTTCCAAGTAAAATAGCCTCCGGAAAGTCCGATAAAACTTTATACCGATCCAACGGTCGGAGCTATTGTTATGGACCTTTTGAGGCGGTACTCTAGTCATGTCGTTGAGTTAAGGCCTAAAGACAGCGTCGGAGTGCGCTACTGATTCACACGCTAATCCGAAGTAAAACACCTCCAGAAAGACTCGTGAAAAAAATTTTAGACCGATCCCACGGTCGGATCTATAGTTATGGACTCTTTGGACCGGGTACACGACTCCTGTCAATGGTATGTGCCCGACCGACAACGTCGGAGTGCGGTACTGATTCCACGCTACTCCAAGTAAAACACTTCCGAAAACTCGTGTGAAATACAGTTTGAGCATCCAACTCGATCTAATTTGGTATGAGAACCTTGTTACCCCGTCCCTAGTCGTGTCCTGTGTAAGTCCGACAGGGCATCGTTAGTTGGGTTCATTCCAAGCGACTCCAATGAAATACCTCCGGATAACTACGTGGATAAAACGTTTATAGCGATCCAACGGTCGTATCTATTATGTTGATCCTTTTGAGACTGTACTCTAGTCATGTCGGTGGTAAGGCCCGACCCTGACAACGTCGAAGGGCGGTTCTGATTACACGCTACTCGAATTAAAACAACTTCCAGAATGTCGTGAAAAAAAAATAAAAATTTTAGACCAATCCATCGGTCGTAAATCTATAGTTAGGGACCTTTTGATGAGTACCTCTAACGCCTGTCGGTATTAAGGCCCGACGGTGACATCGTCGGAGTGCGGTACTGATTCCACGCACTAACTACCTAGTAAAGACAGCTTCCGAAAACTCGTTAAAAAAATGTTTGGCGCGATCCAACGTCCCGATCTATGGTTATGGACCTTTTTATTACCCCCCGTACTCTAGTCGTGTCCGTGGTAAGGTCCGACGAGCATCGTCGGAGTGACGTACTGATTCCACTCTCAACCAGATAAACAAAGCCTCCGATAACTCTTGAAAAAACTTGTATAGCGATCCATCATCGAAGCTATTGTTTTGGACCTTTGGAGCCGGTACTCTAGTCATGTCGGTGGTAAGGCCCGACCAGGACCTCGTCGGTGTCCGTGTCTGAGTACATGCTACTCAAAGTAAATCAGCCTGCCGAATGTCGTGAAAAAAAGTTTAGTATAGACCGATCCAACTTCGGATCCTATAGTTATGGACCTTTTGAGCGGAGTACTCTACTCATGTCGGTGTTTAGCCGCGACCAGACATCGACGGAGTGCGGTCCAGATTCCAACCTACTCCAAGTAAAAACAAAACTTCCGGAAACTCGTGAAAAAAGTTTTAGAGCGATCCAACGGTCGAATCTATTGTGATGGGACCTTTTTACCTGGCCCTCTAGTCGGTCCGGGTAAGTCCCGACTGGGATCGTGGGAGTGCGGTACTGTTTCCAACTACTCCAACTAATACTCCTCCGAATACTCGGGAAAATCGTGGTATATCGATTCCAACGGTCGGATCTATTGTTATGGACCTTTGAGACGGTACTCTAGTCATGTCGGTGGTAAGGCCCGACCGGACATCGTCGGAGTGCGGTTCTGATTACACGCTACTCGAAGTAAAACAGCCTCCAGAAAGTCGTGAAAAAAATTTTAGACCGATCCAACGGTCGGATCTATAGTTATGGACCTTTGAGCCGGTACTCTACTCATGTCGGTGTTAAGGCCCGACCGGACATCGTCGGAGTGCGGTACTGATTCCACGCTACTCCAAGTAAAACAGCTTCCGGAAACTCGTGAAAAAAATTTTAGAGCGATCCAACGGTCGGATCTACTGTTATGGACCTTTTTACCCGGTACTCTAGTCATGTCGGTTAAGGCCGACTGGCATCGTCGGAGTGCGGTACTGATTCCACGCTACTCCAAGTAAAACAGCCTCCGAAAACTCGTGAAAAAACTTTTAGAGCGATCCAACGGTCGGATCTATTGTTATGGACCTTTTGAGCCGGTACTCTAGTCATGTCGGTGGTAAGGCCCGACCGGACATCGTCGGAGTGCGGTACTGATTCCACGCTACTCCAAGTAAAACAGCCTCCGAAAACTCGTGAAAAAACTTTTATAGCGATCCAACGGTCGGATCTATTGTTATGGACCTTTTGAGCCGGTACTCTAGTCATGTCGATGTAAGGCCCCGACCGGACAGCGTCGGAGTGCGGTTCTGATTACACGCTACTCGAAGTAAAACAGCCTCCGGAAAGTCGTGAAAAAATTTTAGACCGATCCAACGGTCGGATCTATAGTTATGGACCTTTTGAGCGGTACTCTACTCCTGTCGGTGTTAAGGCCCGACCGGACATCGTCGGAGTGCGGTACTGATTCCACGCTACTCCAAGTAAAACAGCTTCCGAAAACTCGTGAAAAAAATTTTAGAGCGATCCAACGGTCGGATCTACTGTTATGGACCTTTTTACCCGGTACTCTAGTCATGTCGGCGGTAAGGTCCGACTGGGCATCGTCGGAGTACGGTACTGATTCCACGCTACTCCAAGTAAAACAGCCTCCGAAAACTCGTGAAAAAACTTTTATAGCGATCCAACGGTCGGATCTATTGTTATGGACCTTTTGAGCCGGTACTCTAGTCATGTCGTGTAAGGCCCGACCGGACAGCGTCGGAGTGCGGTTCTGATTACACGCTACTCGAAGTAAAACAGCCTCCGAAAAGTCGTGAAAAAAATTTTAGACCGATCCAACGGTCGGATCTATAGTTATGGACCTTTTGAGCGGGTACTCTACTCCTGTCGGTGTTAAGGCCCGACCGGACATCGTCGGAGTGGTGTACTGATTCCACGCTACTCCAAGTAAAACAGCTTCCGGAAACTCGTGAAAAAATTTTTAGAGCGATCCAACGGTCGGATCTATTGTTATGGACTTTTTTACCCGGCCCTCTAGTCGTGTCCGTGGTAAGGTCCGACTGGCATCGTGGAGTGGGGTACTGATTCCAAGCTACTCCAAGTAAAACAGCCTCCGAAAACTCGTGAAAAAACTTTTATAGCGATCCAACGGTCGGATCTATTGTTATGGACCTTTTGAGCCGGTACTCTAGTCATGTCGGTGGTAAGGCCCGACCGGACAGCGTCGGAGTGCGGTTCTGATTACACGCTACTCGAAGTAAAACAGCCTCCAGAAAGTCGTGAAAAAAATTTTAGACCGATCCAACGGTCGGATCTATAGTTATGGACCTTTTGAGCCGGTACTCTACTCATGTCGGTGTTAAGGCCCGACCGACATCGTCGGAGTGCGGTACTGATTCCACGCTACTCCAAGTAAAACAGCTTCCGGAAACTCGTGAAAAAAATTTTAGAGCGATCCAACGGTCGGATCTACTGTTATGGACCTTTTTACCCGTACTCTAGTCATGTCGGCGGTAAGGTCCGACTGGGCATCGTCGGAGTACGGTACTGATTCCACGCTACTCCAAGTAAAACAGCCTCCGAAAACTCGTGAAAAAACTTTTATAGCGATCCAACGGTCGGATCTATTGTTATGGACCTTTTGAGCCGGTACTCTAGTCATGTCGGTGGTAAGGCCCGACCGGACAGCGTCGGAGTGCGGTTCTGATTACACGCTACTCGAAGTAAAACAGCCTCCGGAAAGTCGTGAAAAAAATTTTAGACCGATCCAACGGTCGGATCTATAGTTATGGACCTTTGAGCCGGTACTCTACTCATGTCGGTGTTAAGGCCCGACCGGACATCGTCGGAGTGCGGTACTGATTCCACGCTACTCCAAGTAAAACAGCTTCCGGAAACTCGTGAAAAAAATTTTAGAGCGATCCAACGGTCGGATCTACTGTTATGGACCTTTTTACCCGGTACTCTAGTCATGTCGGCGGTAAGGTCCGACTGGCATCGTCGGAGTACGGTACTGATTCCACGCTACTCCACGTAAAACAGCCTCCGAAAACTCGTGAAAAAACTTTTATAGCGATCCAACGGTCGGATCTATTGTTATGGACCTTTTGAGCCGGTACTCTAGTCATGTCGGTGGTAAGGCCCGACCGGACAGCGTCGGAGTGCGGTTCTGATTACACGCTACTCGAAGTAAAACAGCCTCCGGAAAGTCGTGAAAAAAATTTTAGACCGATCCAACGGTCGGATATAGTTATGGACCTTTGAGCCGGTACTCTACTCATGTCGGTGTTAAGGCCCGACCGGACATCGTCGGAGTGCGGTACTGATTCCACGCTACTCCAAGTAAAACAGCTTCCGGAAACTCGTGAAAAAAATTTAGAGCGATCCAACGGTCGGATCTACTGTTATGGACCTTTTTACCCGGTACTCTAGTCATGTCGGCGGTAAGGTCCGACTGGCATCGTCGGAGTGGGGTACTGATTCCAGCTACTCCAAGTAAAACAGCCTCCGAAAACTCGTGAAAAAACTTTTATAGCGATCCAACGGTCGGATCTATTGTTATGGACCTTTTGACGGTACTCTAGTCATGTCGGTGGTAAGGCCCGACCGGACAGCGTCACAGTGCAGTTCTGATTACACGCTACTCGAAGTAAAACAGCCTCCGGAAAGTCGTGAAAAAAATTTTAGACCGATCCAACGGTCGGATATATAGTTATGGACCATTTGAGCGGGTACTCTGCTCCTATCGGTGTTGAGCCCGACCGGACATCGTCGGAGTGCGGTACTGATTCCACGCTACTCCGAGTAAAACAGCTTCCGGAAACTCGTGAAAAAATTTTAGAGCGATCCAACGGTCGGATCTATTGTTATGGACCTTTTTACCCGGTACTCTAGTCATGTCGGTGGTAAGGTCCGACTGGCATCGTCGGAGTGGGTACTGATTCCACGCTACTCCAAGTAAAACAGCCTCCGGAAACTCGTGAAAAAACTTTTATAGCGATCCAACGGTCGGATCTATTGTTATGGACCTTTTGAGCCGGTACTCTAGTCATGTCGGTGGTAAGGCCCGACCGGACAGCGTCGGAGTGCGGTTCTGATTACACGCTACTCGAAGTAAAACAGCCTCCGGAAAGTCGTGAAAAAATTTTAGACCGATCCAACGGTCGGATCTATAGTTATGGACCTTTGAGCCGGTACTCTACTCATGTCGGTGTTAAGGCCCGACCGGACATCGTCGGAGTGCGGTACTGATTCACGCTACTCCAAGTAAAACAGCTTCCGGAAACTCGTGAAAAAAATTTTAGAGCGATCCAACGGTCGGATCTACTGTTATGGACCTTTTACCCGGTACTCTAGTCATGTCGGCGGTAAGGTCCGACTGGCATCGTCGGAGTGCGGTACTGATTCCACGCTACTCCAAGTAAAACAGCCTCCGGAAACTCGTGAAAAAACTTTTATAGCGATCCAACGGTCGGATCTATTGTTATGGACCTTTTGAGCCGGTACTCTAGTCATGTCGGTGGTAAGGCCCGACCGGACATCGTCGGAGTGCGGTACTGATTCCACGCTACTCCAAGTAAAACAGCCTCCGAAAACTCGTGAAAAAACTTTTATAGCGATCCAACGGTCGGATCTATTATTATGGACCTTTTGAGCCGGTACTCTAGTCATGTCGGTGGTAAGGCCCGACCGGACAGCGTCGGAGTGCGGTTCTGATTACACGCTACTCGAAGTAAAACAGCCTCCGGAAAGTCGTGAAAAAAATTTTAGACCGATCCAACGGTCGGATCTATAGTTATGGACCTTTTGAGCGGGTACTCTACTCTGTCGGTGTTAAGGCCCGACCGGACATCGTCGGAGTGCGGTACTGATTCCACGCTACTCCAAGTAAAACAGCTTCCGAAAACTCGTGAAAAAAATTTTAGAGCGATCCAACGGTCGGATCTACTGTTATGGACCTTTTTACCCGGTACTCTAGTCATGTCGGCGGTAAGGTCCGACTGGGCATCGTCGGAGTACGGTACTGATTCCACGCTACTCCAAGTAAAACAGCCTCCGTAAACTCGTGAAAAAACTTTTATAGCGATCCAACGGTCGGATCTATTGTTATGGACCTTTTGAGCCGGTACTCTAGTCATGTCGGTGGTAAGGCCCGACCGGACAGCGTCGGAGTGCGGTTCTGATTACACGCTACTCGAAGTAAAACAGCCTCCAGAAAGTCGTGAAAAAAATTTTAGACCGATCCAACGGTCGGATCTATAGTTATGGACCTTTTGAGCGGTACTCTACTCCTGTCGGTGTTAAGGCCCGACCGGACATCGTCGGAGTGCGGTACTGATTCCACGCTACTCCAAGTAAAACAGCTTCCGGAAACTCGTGAAAAAAATTTTAGAGCGATCCAACGGTCGGATCTATTGTTATGGACCTTTTTACCCGGCCCTCTAGTCGTGTCCGTGGTAAGGTCCGACTGGCATCGTGGAGTGGGGTACTGATTCCAAGCTACTCCAAGTAAAACAGCCTCCGTAAACTCGTGAAAAAACTTTTATAGCGATCCAACGGTCGGATCTATTGTTATGACCTTTTGAGCCGGTACTCTAGTCATGTCGGTGGTAAGGCCCGACCGGACAGCGTCGGAGTGCGGTTCTGATTACACGCTACTCGAAGTAAAACAGCCTCCAGAAAGTCGTGAAAAAAATTTTAGACCGATCCAACGGTCGGATCTATAGTTATGGACCTTTTGAGCCGGTACTCTACTCATGTCGGTGTTAAGGCCCGACCGGACATCGTCGGAGTGCGGTACTGATTCCACGCTACTCCAAGTAAAACAGCTTCCGGAAACTCGCGAAAAAAATTTTAGAGCGATCCAACGGTCGAATCTACTGTTATGGACCTTTTTACCCGGTACTCTAGTCATGTCGGCGGTAAGGTCCGACTGGGCATCGTCGGAGTACGGTACTGATTCCACGCTACTCAAAGTAAAACAGCCTCCGAAAACTCGTGAAAAAACTTTTATAGCGATCCAACGGTCGGATCTATTGTTATGGACCTTTTGAGACGGTACTCTAGTCATGTCGGTGGTAAGGCCCGACCGGACAGCGTCGGAGTGCGGTTCTGATTACACGCTACTCGAAGTAAAACAGCCTCCAGAAAGTCGTGAAAAAAATTTTAGACCGATCCAACGGTCGGATCTATAGTTATGGACCTTTGCAGCCGGTACTCTACTCATGTCGGTGTTAAGGCCCGACAGGACATCGTCGGACTGCGGTACTGATTCCACGCTACTCCAAGTAAAACAGCTTCCGGAAACTCGTGAAAAAAATTTTAGAGGGATCCAACGGTCGGATCTACTGTTATGGACCTTTTTACCCGGTACTCTAGTCATGTCGGCGGTAAGGTCCGACTGGCATCGTCGGAGTACGGTACTGATTCCACGCTACTCCACGTAAAACAGCCTCCGAAAACTCGTGAAAAAACTTTTATAGCGATCCAACGATCGGATCTATTGTTATGGACCTTTTGAGCCGGTGCTCTAGTCATGTCGGTGGTAAGGCCCGACCGGACAGCGTCGGAGTGCGGTTCTGATTACACGCTACTCGAAGTAAAACAGCCTCCGGAAAGTCGTGAAAAAAATTTTAGACCGATCCAACGGTCGGATCTATAGTTATGGACCTTTGAGAGCCGGTACTCTACTCATGTCGGTGTTAAGGCCCGACCGGACATCGTCGGAGTGCGGTACTGATTCCACGCTACTCCAAGTAAAACAGCTTCCGGAAACTCGTGAAAAAAATTTTAGAGCGATCCAACGGTCGGATCTACTGTTATGGACCTTTTTACCCGGTACTCTAGTCATGTCGGCGGTAAGGTCCGACTGGCATCGTCGGAGTGGGGTACTGATTCCACGCTACTCCAAGTAAAACAGCCTCCGAAAACTCGTGAAAAAACTTTTATAGCGATCCAACGGTCGGATCTATTGTTATGGACCTTTTGAGACGGTACTCTAGTCATGTCGGTGGTAAGGCCCGACCGGACAGCGTCGGAGTGCGGTTCTGATTACACGCTACTCGAAGTAAAACAGCCTCCGAAAGTCGTGAAAAAAATTTTAGACCGATCCAACGGTCGGATCTATAGTTATGGACCTTTTTAGCGGGTACTCTACTCCTGTCGGTGTTAAGGCCCGACCGGACATCGTCGGAGTGCGGTACTGATTCCACGCTACTCCAAGTAAAACAGCTTCTGGAAACTCATGAAAAAAATTTTAGAGCGATCCAACGGTCGGATCTATTGTTATGTACCTTTTTACCCGGCCCTCTAGTCGTGTCCGTGGTAAGGTCCGACTGGGCATCGTTGGAGTGGGGTACTGATTCCAAGCTACTCCAAGTAAAACAGCCTCCGTAAACTCGTGAAAAAACTTTTATAGCGATCCAACGGTCGGATCTATTGTTATGGACCTTTTGAGCCGGTACTCTAGTCATGTCGGTGGTAAGAACCGACCGGACAGCGTCGGAGTGCGGTTCTGATTACACGCTACTCGAAGTAAAACAGCCTCCAGAAAGTCGTGAAAAAAATTTTAGACCGATCCAACGGTCGGATCTATAGTTATGGACCTTTGCAGCCGGTACTCTACTCATGTCGGTGTTAAGGCCCGACAGGACATCGTCGGACTGCGGTACTGATTCCACGCTACTCCAAGTAAAACAGCTTCCGAAAACTCGTGAAAAAAATTTTAGAGCGATCCAACGGTCGGATCTATTGTTATGGACCTTTTTACCCGGTACTCTAGTCATGTCGGCGGTAAGGTCCGACTGGCATCGTCGGAGTACGGTACTGATTCCACGCTACTCAAGTAAAACAGCCTCCGAAAACTCGTGAAAAAACTTTTATAGCGATCCAACGGTCGGATCTATTGTTATGGACCTTTTGAGCCGGTACTCTAGTCATGTCGGTGGTAAGGCCCGACCGGACAGCGTCGGAGTGCGGTTCTGATTACACGCTACTCGAAGTAAAACAGCCTCCGGAAAGTCGTGAAAAAAATTTTAGACCGATCCAACGGTCGGATCTATAGTTATGGACCTTTTGAGCCGGTACTCTACTCATGTCGGTGTTAAGGCCCGACCGGACATCGTCGGAGTGCGGTACTGATTCCACGCTACTCCAAGTAAAACAGCTTCCGGAAACTCGTGAAAAAAATTTTAGAGCGATCCAACGGTCGGATCTATTGTTATGGACCTTTTTACCGGGCCCTCTAGTCGTGTCCGTGGTAAGGTCCGACTGGCATCGTTGGAGTGGGGTACTGATTCCAAGCTACTCCAAGTAAAACAGTCTGCGGAAACTCGTGAAAAAACTTTTATAGCGATCCAACGGTCGGATCTATTGTTATGGACCTTTTGAGCCGGTACTCTAGTCATGTCGATGGTAAGGCCCGACCGGACAGCGTCGGAGTGCGGTTCTGATTACACGCTACTCGAAGTAAAACAGCCTCCAGAAAGTCGTGAAAAAATTTTAGACCGATCCAACGGTCGGATCTATAGTTATGGACCTTTTGAGCGGGTACTCTACTCCTCTCGGTGTTGAGGCCCGACCGGACATCGTCGGAGTGCGGTACTGATTCCACGCTACTCCAAGTAAAACAGCTTCCGGAAACTCGTGAAAAAAATTTTAGAGCGATCCAACGGTCGGATCTATTGTTATGGACCTTTTTACCCGGCCCTCTAGTCGTGTCCGTGGTAAGGTCCGACTGGCATCGTTGGAGTGGGGTACTGATTCCAAGCTACTCCAAGTAAAACAGTCTGCGGAAACTCGTGAAAAAACTTTTATAGCGATCCAACGGTCGGATCTATTGTTATAGACCTTTTGAGCCGGTACTCTAGTCATGGCGGTGGTAAGGCCCGACCGGACAGCGTCGGAGTGCGGTTCTGATTACACGCTACTCGAAGTAAAACAGCCTCCAGAAAGTCGTGAAAAAAATTTTAGACCGATCCAACGGTCGGATCTATAGTTATGGACCTTTTGAGCCGGTACTCTACTCATGTCGGTGTTAAGGCCCGACCGGACATCGTCGGAGTGCGGTACTGATTCCACGCTACTCCAAGTAAAACAGCTTCCGAAACTCGTGAAAAAAATTTTAGAGCGATCCAACGGTCGGATCTACTGTTATGGACCTTTTTACCCGGTACTCTAGTCATGTCGGCGGTAAGGTCCGACTAGCATCGTCGGAGTACGGTACTGATTCCACGCTACTCCACGTAAAACAGCCTCCGAAAACTCGTGAAAAAACTTTTATAGCGATCCAACGGTCGGATCTATTGTTATGGACCTTTTGAGCCAGTACTCTAGTCATGTCGGTGGTAAGGCCCGACCGGACAGCGTCGGAGTGCGGTTCTGATTACACGCTACTCGAAGTAAAACAACATCCGGAAAGTCGTGAAAAAATTTTAGACCGATCCAATGGTCGGATCTATAGTTATGGACCTTTTGAGCGGGTACTCTACTCCTCTCGGTGTTGAGGCCCGACCGGACATCGTCGGAGTGCGGTACTGATTCCACGCTACTCCAAGTAAAACAGCTTCCGGAAACTCGTGAAAAAAATTTTAGAGCGATCCAACGGTCGGATCTATTGTTATGGACCTTTTTACCCGGCCCTCTAGTCGTGTCCGTGGTAAGGTCCGACAGGCATCGTTGGAGTGGGGTACTGATTCCAAGCTACTCCGAGTAAAACAGGCTCCGTAAACTCGTGAAATAACTTTTATAGCGATCCAACGGTCGGATCTATTGTTATGGACCTTTTGAGCCGGTACTCTAGTCATGTCGCTGGTAAGGCCCGACCGGACAGCGTCGGAGTGCGGTTCTGATTACACGCTACTCGAAGTAAAACAGCCTCCAGAAAGTCGTGAAAAAATTTTAGACCGATCCAACGGTCGGATCTATAGTTATGGACCTTTTGAGCGGGTACTCTACTCCTCTCGGTGTTGAGGCCCGACCGGACATCGTCGGAGTGCGGTACTGATTCCACGCTACTCCAAGTAAAACAGCTTTCGGAAACTCGTGAAAAAAATTTTAGAGCGATCCAACGGTCGGATCTATTGTTATGGACCTTTTTACCCGGTACCCTCTAGTCGTGTCGGTGGTAAGGTCCGACTGGCATCGTCGGAGTGGGTACTGATTCCAAGCTACTCCAAGTAAAACAGCCTCCGAAAACTCGTGAAAAAACTTTTATAGCGATCCAACGGTCGGATCTATTGTTATGGACCTTTTGAGCCGGTACTCTAGTCATGTCGGTGGTAAGGCCCGACCGGACAGCGTCGGAGTGCGGTTCTGATTACACGCTACTCGAAGTAAAACAGCCTCCAGAAAGTCGTGAAAAAAATTTTAGACCGATCCAACGGTCGGATCTATAGTTATGGACCTTTTGAGCCGGTACTCTACTCATGTCGGTGTTAAGGCCCGACCGGACATCGTCGGAGTGCGGTACTGATTCCACGCTACTCCAAGTAAAACAGCTTCCGGAAACTCGTGAAAAAAATTTTAGAGCGATCCAACGGTCGGATCTACTGTTATGGACCTTTTTACCCGGTACTCTAGTCATGTCGGCGGTAAGGTCCGACTGGGCATCGTCGGAGTACGGTACTGATTCCACGCTACTCAAGTAAAACAGCCTCCGAAAACTCGTGAAAAAACTTTTATAGCGATCCAACGGTCGGATCTATTGTTATGGACCTTTTGAGCCGGTACTCTAGTCATGTCGGTGGTAAGGCCCGACCGGACAGCGTCGGAGTGCGGTTCTGATTACACGCTACTCGAAGTAAAACAGCCTCCGGAAAGTCGTGAAAAAAATTTTAGACCGATCCAACGGTCGGATCTATAGTTATGGACCTTTTGAGCGGGTACTCTACTCCTGTCGGTGTTAAGGCCCGACCGGACATCGTCGGAGTGCGGTACTGATTCCACGCTACTCCAAGTAAAACAGCTTCCGGAAACTCGTGAAAAAAATTTTAGAGCGATCCAACGGTCGGATCTATTGTTATGGACCTTTTTACCGGCCCTCTAGTCGTGTCGTGGTAAGGTCCGACTGGCATCGTTGGAGTGGGGTACTGATTCCAAGCTACTCCAAGTAAAACAGCCTCCGGAAACTCGTGAAAAAACTTTTATAGCGATCCAACGGTCGGATCTATTGTTATGGACCTTTTGAGCCGGTACTCTAGTCATGTCGGTGGTAAGGCCCGACCGGACAGCGTCGGAGTGCGGTTCTGATTACACGCTACTCGAAGTAAAACAGCCTCCGGAAAGTCGTGAAAAAAATTTTAGACCGATCCAACGGTCGGATCTATAGTTATGGACCTTTTGAGCGGGTACTCTACTCCTGTCGGTGTTAAGGCCCGACCGGACATCGTCGGAGTGCGGTACTGATTCCACGCTACTCCAAGTAAAACAGCTTCCGGAAACTCGTGAAAAAAATTTTAGAGCGATCCAACGGTCGGATCTATGTTATGGACCTTTTTACCCGGTACTCTAGTCGTGTCGGTGGTAAGGTCCGACTGGCATCGTCGGAGTGGGGTACTGATTCCACGCTACTCCAAGTAAAACAGCCTCCGAAAACTCGTGAAAAAACTTTTATAGCGATCCAACGGTCGGATCTATTGTTATGGACCTTTTGAGCCGGTACTCTAGTCATGTCGGTGGTAAGGCCCGACCGGACAGCGTCGGAGTGCGGTTCTGATTACACGCTACTCGAAGTAAAACAGCCTCCAGAAAGTCGTGAAAAAAATTTTAGACCGATCCAACGGTCGGATCTATAGTTATGGACCTTTTGAGCCGGTACTCTACTCATGTCGGTGTTAAGGCCCGACCGGACATCGTCGGAGTGCGGTACTGATTCCACGCTACTCCAAGTAAAACAGCTTCCGAAAACTCGTGAAAAAAATTTTAGAGCGATCCAACGGTCGGATCTACTGTTATGGACCTTTTTACCCGGTACTCTAGTCATGTCGGCGGTAAGGTCCGACTGGCATCGTCGGAGTACGGTACTGATTCCACGCTACTCCAAGTAAAACAGCCTCCGAAAACTCGTGAAAAAACTTTTATAGCGATCCAACGGTCGGATCTATTGTTATGGACCTTTTGAGCCGGTACTCTAGTCATGTCGGTGGTAAGGCCCGACCGGACATCGTCGGAGTGCGGTCTGATTACACGCTACTCGAAGTAAAACAGCCTCCGAAAGTCGTGAAAAAATTTTATAGCGATCCAACGGTCGGATCAATAGTTATGGACCTTTTGAGCCGGTACTCTACTCATGTCGGTGTTAAGGCCCGACCGGACATCGTCGGAGTGCGGTACTGATTCCACGCTACTCGAAGTAAAACAGCCTCCGGAAACTCGTGAAAAAAATTTTAGACCGATCCAACGGTCGGATCTATAGTTATGGACCTTTTGAGCGGGTACTCTACTCCTGTCGGTGTTAAGGCCCGACCAGACAACGTCGGAGTGCGGTACTGATTCCACGCTACTCCAAGTAAAACAGCTTCCGGAAAATCGTGAAAAAATTTTTAGAGCGATCCAACGGTCGGATCTACTGTTATGGACCTTTTTACCGGCCCTCTAGTCGTGTCGGTGGTAAGGTCCGACTGGCATCGTCGGAGTGGGTACTGATTCCAAGCTACTCCAAGTAAAACAGTCTGCGGAAACTCGTGAAAAAACTTTTATTGCGATCCAACGGTCGGATCTATTGTTATGGACCTTTTGAGCCGGTACTCTAGTCATGTCGCTGGTAAGGCCCGACCGGACAGCGTCGGAGTGCGGTTCTGATTACACGCTACTCGAAGTAAAACAGCCTCCAGAAAGTCGTGAAAAAATTTTAGACCGATCCAACGGTCGGATCTATAGTTATGGACCTTTTGAGCGGGTACTCTACTCCTCTCGGTGTTGAGGCCCGACCGGACATCGTCGGAGTGCGGTACTGATTCCACGCTACTCCAAGTAAAACAGCTTCCGGAAACTCGTGAAAAAAATTTTAGAGCGATCCAACGGTCGGATCTATTGTTATGGACCTTTTTACCCGGCCCTCTAGTCGTGTCCGTGGTAAGGTCCGACTGGCATCGTTGGAGTGGGGTACTGATTCCAAGCTACTCCAAGTAAAACAGTCTGCGGAAACTCGTGAAAAAACTTTTATAGCGATCCAACGGTCGGATCTATTGTTATGGACCTTTTGAGCCGGTACTCTAGTCATGTCGATGGTAAGGCCCGACCGGACAGCGTCGGAGTGCGGTTCTGATTACACGCTACTCGAAGTAAAACAGCCTCCAGAAAGTCGTGAAAAAAATTTTAGACCGATCCAACGGTCGGATCTATTGTTATGGACCTTTTGAACGGGTACTCTACTCCTCTCGGTGTTAAGGCCCGACCGGACATCGTCGGAGTGCGGTACTGATTCCACGCTACTCCAAGTAAAACAGCTTCCGGAAACTCGTGAAAAAAATTTTAGAGGGATCCAACGGTCGGATCTACTGTTATGGACCTTTTTACCCGGTACTCTAGTCATGTCGGCGGTAAGGTCCGACTGGCATCGTCGGAGTACGGTACTGATTCCACGCTACTCCACGTAAAACAGCCTCCGAAAACTCGAGAAAAAACTTTTATAGCGATCCAACGATCGGATCTATTGTTATGGACCTTTTGAGCCGGTACTCTAGTCATGTCGGTGGTAAGGCCCGACCGGACAGCGTCGGAGTGCGGTTCTGATTACACGCTACTCGAAGTAAAACAGCCTCCAGAAAGTCGTGAAAAAAATTTTAGACCGATCCAACGGTCGGATCTATAGTTATGGACCTTTTGAGCCGGTACTCTACTCATGTCGGTGTTAAGGCCCGACCGGACATCGTCGGAGTGCGGTACTGATTCCACGCTACTCCAAGTAAAACAGCTTCCGGAAACTCGTGAAAAAAATTTTAGAGCGATCCAACGGTCGGATCTACTGTTATGGACCTTTTTACCCGGTACTCTAGTCATGTCGGCGGTAAGGTCCGACTGGCATCGTCGGAGTACGGTACTGATTCCACGCTACTCCAAGTAAAACAGCCTCCGAAAACTCGTGAAAAAACTTTTATAGCGATCCAACGGTCGGATCTATTGTTATGGACCTTTTGAGCCGGTACTCTAGTCATGTCGGTGGTAAGGCCCGACCGGACAGCGTCGGAGTGCGGTTCTGATTACACGCTACTCGAAGTAAAACAGCCTCCGGAAAGTCGTGAAAAAAATTTTAGACCGATCCAACGGTCGGATCTATAGTTATGGACCTTTTGAGCGGGTACTCTACTCCTGTCGGTGTTAAGGCCCGACCGGACATCGTCGGAGTGCGGTACTGATTCCACGCTACTCCAAGTAAAACAGCTTCCGGAAACTCGTGAAAAAAATTTTAGAGCGATCCAACGGTCGGATCTATTGTTATGGACCTTTTTACCCGGCCCTCTAGTCGTGTCCGTGGTAAGGTCCGACTGGCATCGTTGGAGTGGGGTACTGATTCCAAGCTACTCCAAGTAAAACAGCCTCCGGAAACTCGTGAAAAAACTTTTATAGCGATCCAACGGTCGGATCTATTGTTATGGACCTTTTGAGCCGGTACTCTAGTCATGTCGGTGGTAAGGCCCGACCGGACAGCGTCGGAGTGCGGTTCTGATTACACGCTACTCGAAGTAAAACAGCCTCCAGAAAGTCGTGAAAAAAATTTTAGACCGATCCAACGGTCGGATCTATAGTTATGGACCTTTTGAGCCGGTACTCTACTCATGTCGGTGTTAAGGCCCGACCGGACATCGTCGGAGTGCGGTACTGATTCCACGCTACTCCAAGTAAAACAGCTTCCGAAAACTCGCAAAAAAAATTTTAGAGCGATCCAACGGTAGCATCTACTGTTATGGACCTTTTTACCCGGTACTCTGGTCATGTCGGCGGTAAGGTCCGACTGTGCATCGTCGGAGTACGGTACTGATTCCAC
>CM055351.1:771697-801023 GCA_029228515.1 Populus alba x Populus x berolinensis | reverse complement strand
GGGGGGGGATTGATTTGAAATGATTTAAACTATGGCAGAAATTAAACTAGCAAACAAAATCAATTGAAACTGAAATATATCAAGAAAACAAACCTTGGTTGCAAGCACACATCCACCAACGGAAATTAGAACCGATCCTTGAAACGAAACTCCAGTTTATATCATGAATTTTATCTTTTCTTAATATTGGTTAATTAACGGATCCGCCGTATAACTAGCCCTAACCAACAAACAATCACAGTGTCCGCACTAATGATTTAATCCAATGGCAGCCTTAAGATCCAGATAAATTCATTAATCTTAACAACCAAGTTGTCAATTTGTGTTGCTATGATCGAATGTTCTCCCTAAGTTTAATAACGTAGTTCCGCTACAATTATCAAGCTTAGTTGCTTCACAAGTTTATATACCACAACTCCGGTTTTGATATCAAACTTAGCAATAGATTGTTCACAATAATAACTTAGAGTCCGCTCTAGCAATCATCAACAACAATCATAGGAAATATGCATAGGAAAACAAACATACTCATTCATAACATAAACTGAAAATAAAAGGAAGAATAAATCTCACAGTTCTTGAAATCCGAAGGTTTGTTTGTGTCCTTGCAACCAAGAAAACGAGCTTAGCCTTGCATATCTATTGAACAACTACTCCTAAAGATGAAAGAATACATAATTTCTGATTTGTAGAGAGGAGAGTTTGTGTTTCCTCCCTTCTTCTTCTTTTCCTACCTCCTTCTACTCACCCTCTATTTATACACAAATTGTAAGTAAGAAAATATCAAAGCTCAAGTGTGAACATCAATAGATGGTGGTAGTGTGAAGGCTGCTGGCTGCTGGCTGCTGGCTGCTGGGTTGAGGTTGGTGGCTGCCATGAGGTTGGTGGCTGCCTTGAGGTTGGTGGCTGCTTCCTTTGAGGTTGGTGGCTGCCTTCCTTGACCTTCTAGAATATTTACTAGAGGAGCTAAATTGCTGGTCGGTTTGGATGCTTCTGGATGAAATTTTGATTCGTTTCTTCACGCAACCTGCTTGCTGGCAGAATTCAGCTGTCAATCTTTGAAAAAATCATATCTCCCTCATATGACATCGTTTTTGGCTGAAATTTTGGAGCGTTTATATATCTTTGAGTAAGGAATCCAACCCAATTGAGTTTGCATCAATTGGATTTCTGAAGCTCCAGATATTGAATTTTGAATGGGCAAAGGTCAACATTGGCAGACTGCAAGATTTGACTTTGAAGGATGTGATTTCCATGATCTTTCTCTTTTTATTTTTCTTGCATTACATTTCCAAAAAGGTATGGATGTTAGCTTTTTAATGCCACTGGAATCACTTCATTTCGATCTCTGGAACTCACGCTCTGCACAAAATACCGACTGAACATCAAATCTGCCAATTACCTCCAATTTACTCCTTTTTGCATCTTTCATCCAAAAATGCCTTCAAAACATAAAACAAAGAATATCAAGGCATTTTATATAAATAACATATGCAAAACACTAGTTAAATGCGGGTGAAACTATCGAATAATATGGTTACATCAAATACCCCCACACTTAGCTCTTGCTCGTCCTCGAGAAAGGATAAATAAAATTAAATTGAAAATAACTATGATCAATTTCTTAATCTCCCATCAATGTCTAAGAGTACAAGCATTATAAACAAGAATACAATCATGAAGGATAAATAATATAATTCTCATGAATTTATTTACATGCAAACTTCAAAACTCAATTAATTGTCTGGATTTAAATGAAATCTATGCCATGCCAAAGTGATAGGTCCTCTCATTGATATACACTCCAACACTCATGTGTTTAGGGTTTATGTGTTTAAATCTCTCAAATTCAATCAAAGAGTAATGTTCTACCATAAGCTTGCTTTTCCAATCTCATCTCCATTAGCAACTTATTACAAGTATTACATGAATCAAAAGGTCTTATTTTCCGGTTGTAATGGGGCTGAGGTTAAGGTGAAGTAAAAGAAAGTAAAAGGAAAGGTTCAAACCAATGAAAGTAGAGCATTTTGAAAAATGATACTTCAAACAAGATATTCCATCAAAGCTCATAAATTTTTCATCTTTAATCACAAATGCTTAACTCCTTTTGATTTCAAGCTCTTTCAACATAAAAACCTTAAGGATATAAAGGAATACTTTTTTTTTCTTTTTTCTTTTTTTTTTTTTCTTTGGCAACTTTGCCCATTTTTTCATCAAGCATCACTTCTTTCTTTTCATATAATTTCCAACCATAATTCCATTAAATATTACAAGTATATGCTCTACTAATCCTTGGCCAGGGGAAAAGAAAAACATATATAAAGTTAAGGCTTATACATGGATAAAGCAAAAAAAAGATAACCAAGCTCAAAACGGGTTCACTAAGGATAATATGCTTTAGGTTGGCTTTTTGGCTTGAGGGGTTAAAATTCCTAATGCCTTTATCATCTTCATGTATATTTGTATGGGATATAATCTCAATAAGATATGAAGCAAGTTCTAGAGATACTTATCATTGAAAGAATGCACACTCAAAGAATATAATGTTGAAGGCTCAAAAGCTTGCATTGGTATAACACTATAAAGTCAACATGGCATATTCTCAAAGTCAATCCCTAAACCAATTAAACCTTAAAATTTGCATGCATACTCCTTCATTTTGATTTATATCTTCATCTATCTCAATTAATTCTCATACATAATACTCATATTCTCAAAAACCAATGGGAGTTAAAAAGATCAAACATAATTTTTTTTTTTTTAAGAACAACAAAGAAAACTAAAATAAGAAAACCACAATGCTCTTAATACCCCCACACTTAAAACACAACATTGTCCTCAATGTTGAAATAAAAAAGCAAAGGAACATAAGAGAATGACAAAGATAAAGTAAAATACGAAAAATAAAAGACAAGGAAAAAGAAAGCAAATCTGATTTTTTTTTTTTTTGTGCTGGGTTGCTCCCAGTAAGCGCTTTTGTTTTATGTCATTGGCTCGACATATTGCATGCTCATTCTTCATAGATTGGTTCAGCTAACTCTGCAGAAGCGGTGAGTTCTGCCGTCCAACCTTCATACAAAGGTTTCAAACGATGCCCATTGACTTTGAGTATGTTGTTAGTTTCTAAACTTGTAATTTCAACTGCACCATAAGGAAAAACATTAGAAACAACAAATGGTCCAATCCAATGAGAGCGTAACTTTCCAGGAAAAAGTTTCAAACGCGAATGATAAAGAAGGACTTTGTCTCCAACATGAAACTCCTTTCTTGTAAGCATTCGGTCATGAAGATTCTTAGTCTTTTCTTTGTAAATCCTTGCATTCTCGTAAGCATCATTTTCAATCTCTTCCATCGTAATTCCAATCTTTTTGGGCACCAAAAGGATAGGCGCCACCCATTCACTATCCGTGATGGAGTAAATGACTCCTGCATCATGAAGGAGAATTTGCAAAGCTTGCAAATCCAATGTTGATTCATGCATGTTTTGGGGAACACATATATGCCTTTCATCTCTTCTATCTTGGTAAAATCATAGTCATTGCTCAAAGCCATGCTTAATCCATACTCATCATCAAAATCACAAACTTGCTGCACACACTTATCAACTTGGTCATAACATGTGATAGAATAAACATTGCTATAAGGATATGTCATTGCATCATGAAAATTAAATTCAATTTTTTCATCTCCTACCTCCATAGACAAGGTATCCTTACCACAATCAATCTTTGTGTTGGCAGTTTTCAAGAATGGTCTCCCAAACAATATAGGAGTGTTGGTTGATGAATCACAAGAATCATGTGCCATATCAAGAATATAAAAGTCGCATGGAATGACCAAACTATCAATCTTGACTAGGACATCTTCTATCACACCAAGTGGGTAAACAAAACTACGATCCGCAAGTTGTATTACAATGCTAGTTTTATTCAAAGGCTCTAGACTAAGAGAATCATAAACATGTTTAGGCATAACACTAATGGATGCACCTAAATCACACAAGGCCCTTTTGAAACTAGCATTACCAATAACACATGGGATAGTAAACGCACCTGGATCTTTTTGCTTCAAAGGCATATTCTTTTGAATAACAGCAGATACAACTTCACCCATACTTACCGTTTCATGACCTTGCAGTTTGAAAGCTCTCTTGGTAGTACACAACTCCTTCAAAAATTTTGCATACTTGGGAATTTGCTTAATAGCATCAAGCAAAGGAATGTTGAGTTCTACTTTCTTGAAAACCTCTAGAATCTCTTTTTCTTTGTCCTCTTTCTTTGACTTAGAAGAACTCACAGGAAAGGGTGGAATTGTTTTAAAACTGGAATTCATTGAGTGAGGATTTACCTTTGGAGTGTTGGTCTTTGATTCAGTTTGTGGAGGAGGAGGATGATGTTCCTTCTTTGTACTCAATTCAGTTTCTATCTCTTCTTCTTCCTCCATCTCAATTTGTTTTGACCTTTTCTCTTCAAGTTCTTTCCCACTTCGCAACATGATTGCACTAACATTCTCTATTGGATTTAATGCTTGGGAGGGCAACTTTCCATTCATTTGTGCTTCCAATTTCCCTACACTTGAAGCTACTTGCCCCATTTGCTTTTCCAAGTTGTGAATACTTGACCTTGTTTCCTGTTGAAAAGACATGACATTTTGTTGCAAAGTAACAGTATTAGAAGCCAAAGTTTTCATCATCTCACGAAGATCATCATTGGATGATGATTGTCTTGCTTGATAATTCTGTTGGGGTTGAAATCCATTGGGATGGAATTGTTGGCCTTGATTGCCTTGTTGAGGTTGGTTCCATATCGTAGGTTAGGATGATCTCTCCATCCAGGATTGTACGTGTGGGAAAAAGGATCATACTTACGCTGAGGTTGTCGTTGAATGCTCCATCTATTGCATGAGCTTGTTCAATGTAATCTTCTTGCATTGTTGGGCACATATTCGAAGCATGTCCTTGTGAGGAGCATATGCTACAAACTTTTACCTGCTGCACATTTCCACAAGCCAAAGAACGCACAAGAGAAGTAAGATCATTAACTTTATTTTCAAGGTTAGAAATACTTACCTCATTTACTCGTTTTGTTGGAGAAGTCTCCCACGAGTGCCAAATTGTTTCGAGTTGGCTGCCATGTTTGAGATCAATTGGCGTGCAGCCTCAGGTGTCTTATCTACCAATGCGCCTCCACTTGCAGCATCAATGATACTACGGTCAGTAGGCATCAATCCTTCATAGAAATATTGAATGAGCAGCTGATCGGGTAATTTGATGATGAGGGCATTGAATGCATAGTTGCTCAAATCCTTTCCCAATACTCGGAGAGAGTCTCTCCATGAGATTGCCGAATCCCACATATTTCTTTCCTTATGTTGGCAACTCGAGATGTAGAAAAGTCTCATGTAGAACACGTAGCAGAAGCATACATGCTCAAGAGGGATCACCCGAAATTCAAAGGCAACTGAATTTGGGCAACCGGGGCATCGAAATTGGAATTCCGCGAAACTCACCGAGTCAAAGCGTTTCCTCGTTTGCGGAAGGAAGTCTGATGTAGAACAAGTAGCAAAAGCATACATGCTCAAGAGGGATCACCCGAAATTCAAAGGCAACTGAATTTGGGCAACCGGGGCATCGAAATCGGAATGCCGCGAAACTCACCGAGTCAAAGCGTTTCGCAGTTTGCGGAAGGAAGTCTAATGTAGAACAAGTAGGAGAAGCAATCATGCTCAAGAGGGATCACCCGAAATTCAAAGGCAACTGAATTTCGGCAACCGGGGCATCGAAGTCGGAATGCCGCGAAACTCACCGAGTCAAAGCGTTTAGCCGTTTTGCGGAAGAAAGTCTCATGTAGAACACGTAGCAGAAGCATACATGCTCGAGAGGGATCACCCGAAATTCAAAGGCAACTGAATTTCGGCAACCGGGGCATCGAAGTCGGAATGCCGCGAAACTCACCGAGTCAAAGCGTTTCGCAGTTTGCGAAAGGAAGTATGATGTAGAACAAGTAGCAGAAGCATACATGCTCAAGAGGGATCACCCGAAATTCAAAGGCAACTGAATTTCGGCAACCGGGACATCGAAGTCGGAATGCCGCGAAACTCACCGAGTCAAAGCGTTTCGCCGTTTGCGGAAGGAAGTATGATGTAGAACAAGTAGCAGAAGCATACATGCTCAAGAGGGATCACCCGAAATTCAAAGGCAACTGAATTTGGGCAACCGGAACATCGAAGTCGGAATGCCGCGAAACTCACCGAGTCAAAGCGTTTCGCAGTTTGCGGAAGGAAGTCTGATGTAGAACAAGTAGCAGAAGCATACATGCTCAAGAGGGATCACCCGAAATTCAAAGGCAACTCAATTTCGGCAACCGGGGCATCGAAGTCGGAATGCCGCGAAACTCACCGAGTCAAAGCGTTTCGCCGTTTGCGGAAGAAAGTCTGATGTAGAACAAGTAGCAGAAGCATACATGCTCAAGAGGGATCACCCGAAATTCAAAGGCAACTGAATTTCGGCAACCGGGGCATCGAAGTCGGAATGCCGCGAAACTCACCGAGTCAAAGCGTTTCGCCGTTTGCGGAAGAAAGTCTGATGTAGAACAAGTAGCAGAAGCATACATGCTCAAGAGGGATCACCCGAAATTCAAAGGCAACTGAATTTCGGCAACCGGGGCATCGAAGTCGGAATGCCGCGAAACTCACCGAGTCAAAGCGTTTCGCCGTTTGCGGAAGAAAGTCTGATGTAGAACAAGTAGCAGAAGCATACATGCTCAAGAGGGATCACCCGAAATTCAAAGGCAACTGAATTTCGGCAACCGGGGCATCGAAGGCGGAATGCCGCGAAACTCACCGAGTCAAAGCGTTTCGCCGTTTGTGGAAGAAGTCTGATGTAGAACAAGTAGCAGAGGCATACATGCTCAAGAGGTATCACCCGAAATTCAAAGGCAACTGAATTTCGGCAACCGGGGCATCGAAGTCGGAAGGCCGCGAAACTCACCGAGTCAAAGCGTTTCGCCGTTTGCGGAAGGAAGTATGATGTAGAACAAGTAGCAGAAGCATACATGCTCAAGAGGGATCACCCGAAATTCAAAGGCAACTGAATTTGGGCAACCCGGGCATCGAAGTCGGAATGCCGCGAAACTCACCGAGTCAAAGCGTTTCGCCGTTTGCGGAAGAAAGTCTGATGTAGAACAAGTAGCAGAAGCATACATGCTCAAGAGGGATCACCCGAAATTCAAAGGCAACTGAATTTCGGCAACCGGGGCATCGAAGTCGGAATGCCGCGAAACTCACCGAGTCAAAGCGTTTCGCAGTTTGCGGATGAAGTCTGATGTAGAACAAGTAGGAGAAGCATACATGCTCAAGAGGGATCACCCGAAATTCAAAGGCAACTGAATTTCGGCAACCGGGGCATCGAAGTCGGAATGCCGCGAAACTCACCGAGTCAAAGCGATTCGCCGTTTGCGAAGGAAGTCTGATGTAGAACAAGTAGCAGAAGCATACATGCTCAAGAGGGATCACCCGAAATTCAAAGGCAACTGAATTTCGGCAACCGGGGCATCGAAGTCGGAATGCCGCGAAACTCACCGAGTCAAAGCGTTTCGCCGTTTGCGGAAGGAAGTCTGATGTAGAACAAGTAGCAGAAGCATACATGCTCAAGAGGGATCACCCGAAATTCAAAGGCAACTGAATTTCGGCAACCGGGGCATCGAAGTCGGAATGCCGCGAAACTCACCGAGTCAAAGCGTTTCGCGTTTGCGGAAGAAAGTCTGATGTAGAACAAGTAGCAGAAGCATACATGCTCAAGAGGGATCACCCGAAATTCAAAGGCAACTGAATTTCGGCAACCGGGGCATCGAAGTCGGAATGCCGCGAAACTCACCGAGTCAAAGCGTTTCGCAGTTTGCGGAAGGAAAGTCTGATGTAGAACAAGTAGCAGAAGCATACATGCTCAAGAGGGATCACCCGAAATTCAAAGGCAACTGAATTTCGGCAACCGGGGCATCGAAGTCGGAATGCCGCGAAACTCACCGAGTCAAAGCGTTTCGCCGTTTGCGGAAGGAAGTCTGATGTAGAACAAGTAGCAGAAGCATACATGCTCAAGAGGGATCACCCGAAATTCAAAGGCAACTGAATTTCGGCAACCGGGGCATCGAAGTCGGAATGCCGCGAAACTCACCGAGTCAAAGCGTTTCGCCGTTTGCGGAAGGAAGTCTGATGTAGAACAAGTAGCAGAAGCATACATGCTCAAGAGGGATCACCCGAAATTCAAAGGCAACTGAATTTCGGCAACCGGGGCATCGAAGTCGGAATGCCGCGAAACTCACCGAGTCAAAGCGTTTCGCCGTTTGCGGAAGGAAGTCTGATGTAGAACAAGTAGCAGAAGCATACATGCTCAAGAGGGATCACCCGAAATTCAAAGGCAACTGAATTTCGGCAACCGGGGCATCGAAGTCGGAATGCCGCGAAACTCACCGAGTCAAAGCGTTTCGCCGTTTGCGGAAGAAAGTCTGATGTAGAACAAGTAGCAGAAGCATACATGCTCAAGAGGGATCACCCGAAATTCAAAGGCAACTGAATTTCGGCAACCGGGGCATCGAAGTCGGAATGCCGCGAAACTCACCGAGTCAAAGCGTTTCGCCGTTTGCGGAAGAAGTCTGATGTAGAACAAGTAGCAGAAGCATACATGCTCAAGAGGGATCACCCGAAATTCAAAGGCAACTGAATTTCGGCAACCGGGCATCGAAGTCGGAATGCCGCGAAACTCACCGAGTCAAAGCGTTTCGCAGTTTGCGGAAGGAAGTCTGATGTAGAACAAGTAGCAGAAGCATACATGCTCAAGAGGGATCACCCGAAATTCAAAGGCAACTGAATTTCGGCAACCGGGCATCGAAGTCGGAATGCCGCGAAACTCACCGAGTCAAAGCGTTTCGCCGTTTGCGGAAGAAGTCTGATGTAGAACAAGTAGCAGAAGCATACATGCTCAAGAGGGATCACCCGAAATTCAAAGGCAACTGAATTTCGGCAACCGGGGCATCGAAGTCGGATTGCCGCGAAACTCACCGAGTCAAAGCGTTTCGCCGTTTGCGGAAGAAGTCTGATGTAGAACAAGTAGCAGAAGCATACATGCTCAAGAGGGATCACCCGAAATTCAAAGGCAACTGAATTTCGGCAACCGGGGCATCGAAGTCGGAATGCCGCAAAAGTCACCGAGTCAAAGCGTTTTGCTGTTTGAGGAAGGAAGTGTGATGTAGAACAAGTAGCAGAAGCATACATGCTCAAGAGGGATCACCCGAAATTCAAAGGCAACTGAATTTCGGGAACCGGGGCATCGAAGTCCGAATGCCGCGAAACTCACCGAGTCAAAGCGTTTGGCAGTTTGCGGAAGAAGTCTGATGTAGAACAAGTAGCAGAAGCATACATGCTCAAGAGGGATCACCCGAAATTCAAAGGCAACTGAATTTCGGGAACCGGGGCATCGAAGTCGGAATGCCGCGAAACTCACCGAGTCAAAGCGTTTGGCAGTTTGCGGAAGAAGTCTGATGTAGAACAAGTAGCAGAAGCATACATGCTCAAGAGGGATCACCCGAAATTCAAAGGCAACTGAATTTCGGCAACCGGGGCATCGAAGTCGGAATGCCGCGAAACTCACCGAGTCAAAGCGTTTCCCCGTTTGTGGAAGAAGTCTGATGTAGAACAAGTAGCAAAAGCATACATGCGCAAGAGGGATCACCCGAAATTCAAAGGCAACTGAATTTCGGCAACCGGGGCATCGAAGTCGGAATGCCGCGAAACTCACGAAGTCAAAGCGTGTTGCCGTTTGCAGAAGAAAGTCTGATGTAGAACAAGTAGCAGAAGCATACATGCTCAAGAGGGATCACCCGAAATTCAAAGGTAACTGAATTTGGGCAACCGGGGCATCGAAGGCGGAATGCCGCGAAACTCACAGAGTCAAAGCGTTTCGCCGTTTGCAGAAGAAAGTCTGATGTAGAACAAGTAGCAGAAGCATACATGCTCAAGAGGGATCACCCGAAATTCAAAGGCAACTGAATTTCGGCAACCGGGGCATTGAAATCGGAATGCCGCGAAACTCACGGATTCAAAGCGTTTCCCCGTTTGAGGAAGGAAGTCTGATGTAGAACACGTAGCAAAAGCATACATGCTCAAGAGGGATCACCCGAAAATCAAAGGCAACCGAATTTCGGCAACCGGGGCATCGAAGTCGGAATGCCGCGAAACTCACCGAGTCAAAGCGTTTCGCCATTTGCGGAAGAAAGTCTGATGTAGAACAAGTAGCAGAACCATACATGCTCAAGAGGGATCACCCGAAATTCAAAGGCAACTGAATTTCAGCAACCGGGGCATCGAAGTCGGAATGCCGCGAAACTCACCGAGTCAAAGCGTTTCGCAGTTTGCGGAAGGAAGTCTGATGTAGAACAAGTAGCAGAAGCATACATGCTCAAGAGGGATCACCCGAAATTCAAAGGCAACTGAATTTCGGCAACCGGGGAATCGAAGTCGGAATGCCGCGAAACTCACCGAGTCAAAGCGTTTCGCCGTTTGCGGAAGAAAGTCTGATGTAGAACAAGTAGCAGAAGCATACATGCTCAAGAGGGATCACGCGAAATTCAAAGGCAACTGAATTTCGGCAACCGGGGCATCGAAGTCGGAATGCCGCGAAACTCACCGAGTCAAAGCGTTTCGCCGTTTGCGGAAGAAAGTCTGATGTAGAACAAGTAGCAGAAGCATACATGCTCAAGAGGGATCACCCGAAATTCAAAGGCAACTGAATTTCGGCCAACCGGTGGCATCGAAGTCGGAATGCCGCGAAACTCACCGAGTCAAAGCGTTTCACAGTTTTGTGGAAGGAAGTCTGATGTAGATAAAGTAGCAGGAAAGTCATAACATGCTCAAGATGGGTCACCCGAAATTCAAAGGCAACTGAATTTCGGGAAACCGGGGGGAACCGAAGTCGGAAGTGCCGCGAAACTCACCGTGTCAATTAACGTTTAGCCGTTTTGCGGGAAGGAAGTCTGATGTAGAAACAAGTAGCAGAAGCATACATGCTTCAAGAGGGATAACCAAAAATTCAAAGGGCAATTGAATTTCGGCAATCCGGGGCATCGAGGTCGGAATGACGACTGAAGGTCATCGAGTCAAAGCGTTTCGCCGATTGCGGAAGGAAGTCTAATGTGTAGAACAAGTAGCAGAAGCATACATGCTCAAGAGGGATCACCCGAAATTCAAAGGCAACTGAATTTCGGCAACCGGGGCATCGAAGTCGGAATGCCGCGAAACTCACCGAGTCAAAGCGTTTCGCCGTTTGCGGAAGAAGTCTGATGTAGAACAAGTAGCAGAAGCATACATGCTCAAGAGGGATCACCCGAAATTCAAAGGCAACTGAATTTCGGCAACCGGGGCATCGAAGTCGGAATGCCGCGAAACTCACCGAGTCAAAGCGTTTCGCCGTTTGCGGAAGAAGTCTGATGTAGAACAAGTAGCAGAAGCATACATGCTCAAGAGGGATCACCCGAAATTCAAAGGCAACTGAATTTCGGCAACCGGGGCATCGAAGTCGGAATGCCGCGAAACTCACCGAGTCAAAGCGTTTCGCCGTTTGCGGAAGAAGTCTGATGTAGAACAAGTAGCAGAAGCATACATGCTCAAGAGGGATCACCCGAAATTCAAAGGCAACTGAATTTCGGCAACCGGGGCATCGAAGTCGGAATGCCGCGAAACTCACCGAGTCAAAGCGTTTCGCCGTTTGCGGAAGAAGTCTGATGTAGAACAAGTAGCAGAAGCATACATGCTCAAGAGGGATCACCCGAAATTCAAAGGCAACTGAATTTCGGCAACCGGGGCATCGAAGTCGGAATGCCGCGAAACTCACCGAGTCAAAGCGTTTCGCCGTTTGCGGAAGAAAGTCTGATGTAGAACAAGTAGCAGAAGCATACATGCTCAAGAGGGATCACCCGAAATTCAAAGGCAACTGAATTTCGGCAACCGGGGCATCGAAGTCGGAATGCCGCGAAACTCACCGAGTCAAAGCGTTTCGCCGTTTGCGGAAGAAGTCTGATGTAGAACAAGTAGCAGAAGCATACATGCTCAAGAGGGATCACCCGAAATTCAAAGGCAACTGAATTTCGGCAACCGGGGCATCGAAGTCGGAATGCCGCGAAACTCACCGAGTCAAAGCGTTTCGCCGTTTGCGGAAGAAGTCTGATGTAGAACAAGTAGCAGAAGCATACATGCTCAAGAGGGATCACCCGAAATTCAAAGGCAACTGAATTTCGGCAACCGGGGCATCGAAGTCGGAATGCCGCGAAACTCACCGAGTCAAAGCGTTTCGCCGTTTGCGGAAGAAGTCTGATGTAGAACAAGTAGCAGAAGCATACATGCTCAAGAGGGATCACCCGAAATTCAAAGGCAACTGAATTTCGGCAACCGGGGCATCGAAGTCGGAATGCCGCGAAACTCACCGAGTCAAAGCGTTTCGCCGTTTGCGGAAGAAGTCTGATGTAGAACAAGTAGCAGAAGCATACATGCTCAAGAGGGATCACCCGAAATTCAAAGGCAACTGAATTTCGGCAACGGGGCATCGAAGTCGGAATGCCGCGAAACTCACCGAGTCAAAGCGTTTCGCCGTTTGCGGAAGAAGTCTGATGTAGAACAAGTAGCAGAAGCATACATGCTCAAGAGGGATCACCCGAAATTCAAAGGCAACTGAATTTCGGCAACCGGGGCATCGAAGTCGGAATGCCGCGAAACTCACCGAGTCAAAGCGTTTCGCCGTTTGCGGAGGAAGTCTGATGTAGAACAAGTAGCAGAAGCATACATGCTCAAGAGGGATCACCCGAAATTCAAAGGCAACTGAATTTCGGCAACCGGGGCATCGAAGTCGGAATGCCGCGAAACTCACCGAGTCAAAGCGTTTCGCCGTTTGCGGAAGAAGTCTGATGTAGAACAAGTAGCAGAAGCATACATGCTCAAGAGGGATCACCCGAAATTCAAAGGCAACTGAATTTCGGCAACCGGGGCATCGAAGTCGGAATGCCGCGAAACTCACCGAGTCAAAGCGTTTCGCCGTTTGCGGAAGAAGTCTGATGTAGAACAAGTAGCAGAAGCATACATGCTCAAGAGGGATCACCCGAAATTCAAAGGCAACTGAATTTCGGCAACCGGGCATCGAAGTCGGAATGCCGCGAAACTCACCGAGTCAAAGCGTTTCGCCGTTTGCGGAAGGAAGTCTGATGTAGAACAAGTAGCAGAAGCATACATGCTCAAGAGGGATCACCCGAAATTCAAAGGCAACTGAATTTCGGCAACCGGGGCATCGAAGTCGGAATGCCGCGAAACTCACCGAGTCAAAGCGTTTCGCCGTTTGCGGAAGAAGTCTGATGTAGAACAAGTAGCAGAAGCATACATGCTCAAGAGGGATCACCCGAAATTCAAAGGCAACTGAATTTCGGCAACCGGGGCATCGAAGTCGGAATGCCGCGAAACTCACCGAGTCAAAGCGTTTCGCCGTTTGCGGAAGAAGTCTGATGTAGAACAAGTAGCAGAAGCATACATGCTCAAGAGGGATCACCCGAAATTCAAAGGCAACTGAATTTCGGCAACCGGGGCATCGAAGTCGGAATGCCGCGAAACTCACCGAGTCAAAGCGTTTCGCCGTTTGCGGAAGAAGTCTGATGTAGAACAAGTAGCAGAAGCATACATGCTCAAGAGGGATCACCCGAAATTCAAAGGCAACTGAATTTCGGCAACCGGGGCATCGAAGTCGGAATGCCGCGAAACTCACCGAGTCAAAGCGTTTCGCCGTTTGCGGAAGAAGTCTGATGTAGAACAAGTAGCAGAAGCATACATGCTCAAGAGGGATCACCCGAAATTCAAAGGCAACTGAATTTCGGCAACCGGGGCATCGAAGTCGGAATGCCGCGAAACTCACCGAGTCAAAGCGTTTCGCCGTTTGCGGAAGAAGTCTGATGTAGAACAAGTAGCAGAAGCATACATGCTCAAGAGGGATCACCCGAAATTCAAAGGCAACTGAATTTCGGCAACCGGGGCATCGAAGTCGGAATGCCGCGAAACTCACCGAGTCAAAGCGTTTCGCCGTTTGCGGAAGAAGTCTGATGTAGAACAAGTAGCAGAAGCATACATGCTCAAGAGGGATCACCCGAAATTCAAAGGCAACTGAATTTCGGCAACCGGGGCATCGAAGTCGGAATGCCGCGAAACTCACCGAGTCAAAGCGTTTCGCCGTTTGCGGAAGAAGTCTGATGTAGAACAAGTAGCAGAAGCATACATGCTCAAGAGGGATCACCCGAAATTCAAAGGCAACTGAATTTCGGCAACCGGGCATCGAAGTCGGAATGCCGCGAAACTCACCGAGTCAAAGCGTTTCGCCGTTTGCGGAAGAAGTCTGATGTAGAACAAGTAGCAGAAGCATACATGCTCAAGAGGGATCACCCGAAATTCAAAGGCAACTGAATTTCGGCAACCGGGGCATCGAAGTCGGAATGCCGCGAAACTCACCGAGTCAAAGCGTTTCGCCGTTTGCGGAAGGAAGTCTGATGTAGAACAAGTAGCAGAAGCATACATGCTCAAGAGGGATCACCCGAAATTCAAAGGCAACTGAATTTCGGCAACCGGGGCATCGAAGTCGGAATGCCGCGAAACTCACCGAGTCAAAGCGTTTCGCCGTTTGCGGAAGAAGTCTGATGTAGAACAAGTAGCAGAAGCATACATGCTCAAGAGGGATCACCCGAAATTCAAAGGCAACTGAATTTCGGCAACCGGGGCATCGAAGTCGGAATGCCGCGAAACTCACCGAGTCAAAGCGTTTCGCCGTTTGCGGAAGAAGTCTGATGTAGAACAAGTAGCAGAAGCATACATGCTCAAGAGGGATCACCCGAAATTCAAAGGCAACTGAATTTCGGCAACCGGGGCATCGAAGTCGGAATGCCGCGAAACTCACCGAGTCAAAGCGTTTCGCCGTTTGCGGAAGAAGTCTGATGTAGAACAAGTAGCAGAAGCATACATGCTCAAGAGGGATCACCCGAAATTCAAAGGCAACTGAATTTCGGCAACCGGGGCATCGAAGTCGGAATGCCGCGAAACTCACCGAGTCAAAGCGTTTCGCCGTTTGCGGAAGAAGTCTGATGTAGAACAAGTAGCAGAAGCATACATGCTCAAGAGGGATCACCCGAAATTCAAAGGCAACTGAATTTCGGCAACCGGGGCATCGAAGTCGGAATGCCGCGAAACTCACCGAGTCAAAGCGTTTCGCCGTTTGCGGAAGAAGTCTGATGTAGAACAAGTAGCAGAAGCATACATGCTCAAGAGGGATCACCCGAAATTCAAAGGCAACTGAATTTCGGCAACCGGGGCATCGAAGTCGGAATGCCGCGAAACTCACCGAGTCAAAGCGTTTCGCCGTTTGCGGAAGAAGTCTGATGTAGAACAAGTAGCAGAAGCATACATGCTCAAGAGGGATCACCCGAAATTCAAAGGCAACTGAATTTCGGCAACCGGGGCATCGAAGTCGGAATGCCGCGAAACTCACCGAGTCAAAGCGTTTCGCCGTTTGCGGAAGGAAGTCTGATGTAGAACAAGTAGCAGAAGCATACATGCTCAAGAGGGATCACCCGAAATTCAAAGGCAACTGAATTTCGGCAACCGGGGCATCGAAGTCGGAATGCCGCGAAACTCACCGAGTCAAAGCGTTTCGCCGTTTGCGGAAGAAGTCTGATGTAGAACAAGTAGCAGAAGCATACATGCTCAAGAGGGATCACCCGAAATTCAAAGGCAACTGAATTTCGGCAACCGGGGCATCGAAGTCGGAATGCCGCGAAACTCACCGAGTCAAAGCGTTTCGCCGTTTGCGGAAGAAGTCTGATGTAGAACAAGTAGCAGAAGCATACATGCTCAAGAGGGATCACCCGAAATTCAAAGGCAACTGAATTTCGGCAACCGGGGCATCGAAGTCGGAATGCCGCGAAACTCACCGAGTCAAAGCGTTTCGCCGTTTGCGGAAGAAGTCTGATGTAGAACAAGTAGCAGAAGCATACATGCTCAAGAGGGATCACCCGAAATTCAAAGGCAACTGAATTTCGGCAACCGGGGCATCGAAGTCGGAATGCCGCGAAACTCACCGAGTCAAAGCGTTTCGCCGTTTGCGGAAGAAGTCTGATGTAGAACAAGTAGCAGAAGCATACATGCTCAAGAGGGATCACCCGAAATTCAAAGGCAACTGAATTTCGGCAACCGGGGCATCGAAGTCGGAATGCCGCGAAACTCACCGAGTCAAAGCGTTTCGCCGTTTGCGGAAGAAGTCTGATGTAGAACAAGTAGCAGAAGCATACATGCTCAAGAGGGATCACCCGAAATTCAAAGGCAACTGAATTTCGGCAACCGGGGCATCGAAGTCGGAATGCCGCGAAACTCACCGAGTCAAAGCGTTTCGCCGTTTGCGGAAGAAGTCTGATGTAGAACAAGTAGCAGAAGCATACATGCTCAAGAGGGATCACCCGAAATTCAAAGGCAACTGAATTTCGGCAACCGGGGCATCGAAGTCGGAATGCCGCGAAACTCACCGAGTCAAAGCGTTTCGCCGTTTGCGGAAGAAGTCTGATGTAGAACAAGTAGCAGAAGCATACATGCTCAAGAGGGATCACCCGAAATTCAAAGGCAACTGAATTTCGGCAACCGGGGCATCGAAGTCGGAATGCCGCGAAACTCACCGAGTCAAAGCGTTTCGCCGTTTGCGGAAGAAGTCTGATGTAGAACAAGTAGCAGAAGCATACATGCTCAAGAGGGATCACCCGAAATTCAAAGGCAACTGAATTTCGGCAACCGGGGCATCGAAGTCGGAATGCCGCGAAACTCACCGAGTCAAAGCGTTTCGCCGTTTGCGGAAGAAGTCTGATGTAGAACAAGTAGCAGAAGCATACATGCTCAAGAGGGATCACCCGAAATTCAAAGGCAACTGAATTTCGGCAACCGGGGCATCGAAGTCGGAATGCCGCGAAACTCACCGAGTCAAAGCGTTTCGCCGTTTGCGGAAGAAGTCTGATGTAGAACAAGTAGCAGAAGCATACATGCTCAAGAGGGATCACCCGAAATTCAAAGGCAACTGAATTTCGGCAACCGGGGCATCGAAGTCGGAATGCCGCGAAACTCACCGAGTCAAAGCGTTTCGCCGTTTGCGGAAGAAGTCTGATGTAGAACAAGTAGCAGAAGCATACATGCTCAAGAGGGATCACCCGAAATTCAAAGGCAACTGAATTTCGGCAACCGGGGCATCGAAGTCGGAATGCCGCGAAACTCACCGAGTCAAAGCGTTTCGCCGTTTGCGGAAGGAAGTCTGATGTAGAACAAGTAGCAGAAGCATACATGCTCAAGAGGGATCACCCGAAATTCAAAGGCAACTGAATTTCGGCAACCGGGGCATCGAAGTCGGAATGCCGCGAAACTCACCGAGTCAAAGCGTTTCGCCGTTTGCGGAAGAAGTCTGATGTAGAACAAGTAGCAGAAGCATACATGCTCAAGAGGGATCACCCGAAATTCAAAGGCAACTGAATTTCGGCAACCGGGGCATCGAAGTCGGAATGCCGCGAAACTCACCGAGTCAAAGCGTTTCGCCGTTTGCGGAAGAAGTCTGATGTAGAACAAGTAGCAGAAGCATACATGCTCAAGAGGGATCACCCGAAATTCAAAGGCAACTGAATTTCGGCAACCGGGGCATCGAAGTCGGAATGCCGCGAAACTCACCGAGTCAAAGCGTTTCGCCGTTTGCGGAAGGAAGTCTGATGTAGAACAAGTAGCAGAAGCATACATGCTCAAGAGGGATCACCCGAAATTCAAAGGCAACTGAATTTCGGCAACCGGGGCATCGAAGTCGGAATGCCGCGAAACTCACCGAGTCAAAGCGTTTCGCCGTTTGCGGAAGAAGTCTGATGTAGAACAAGTAGCAGAAGCATACATGCTCAAGAGGGATCACCCGAAATTCAAAGGCAACTGAATTTCGGCAACCGGGGCATCGAAGTCGGAATGCCGCGAAACTCACCGAGTCAAAGCGTTTCGCCGTTTGCGGAAGAAGTCTGATGTAGAACAAGTAGCAGAAGCATACATGCTCAAGAGGGATCACCCGAAATTCAAAGGCAACTGAATTTCGGCAACCGGGGCATCGAAGTCGGAATGCCGCGAAACTCACCGAGTCAAAGCGTTTCGCCGTTTGCGGAAGGAAGTCTGATGTAGAACAAGTAGCAGAAGCATACATGCTCAAGAGGGATCACCCGAAATTCAAAGGCAACTGAATTTCGGCAACCGGGGCATCGAAGTCGGAATGCCGCGAAACTCACCGAGTCAAAGCGTTTCGCCGTTTGCGGAAGAAGTCTGATGTAGAACAAGTAGCAGAAGCATACATGCTCAAGAGGGATCACCCGAAATTCAAAGGCAACTGAATTTCGGCAACCGGGGCATCGAAGTCGGAATGCCGCGAAACTCACCGAGTCAAAGCGTTTCGCCGTTTGCGGAAGAAGTCTGATGTAGAACAAGTAGCAGAAGCATACATGCTCAAGAGGGATCACCCGAAATTCAAAGGCAACTGAATTTCGGCAACCGGGGCATCGAAGTCGGAATGCCGCGAAACTCACCGAGTCAAAGCGTTTCGCCGTTTGCGGAAGGAAGTCTGATGTAGAACAAGTAGCAGAAGCATACATGCTCAAGAGGGATCACCCGAAATTCAAAGGCAACTGAATTTCGGCAACCGGGGCATCGAAGTCGGAATGCCGCGAAACTCACCGAGTCAAAGCGTTTCGCCGTTTGCGGAAGGAAGTCTGATGTAGAACAAGTAGCAGAAGCATACATGCTCAAGAGGGATCACCCGAAATTCAAAGGCAACTGAATTTCGGCAACCGGGGCATCGAAGTCGGAATGCCGCGAAACTCACCGAGTCAAAGCGTTTCGCCGTTTGCGGAAGAAGTCTGATGTAGAACAAGTAGCAGAAGCATACATGCTCAAGAGGGATCACCCGAAATTCAAAGGCAACTGAATTTCGGCAACCGGGGCATCGAAGTCGGAATGCCGCGAAACTCACCGAGTCAAAGCGTTTCGCCGTTTGCGGAAGAAGTCTGATGTAGAACAAGTAGCAGAAGCATACATGCTCAAGAGGGATCACCCGAAATTCAAAGGCAACTGAATTTCGGCAACCGGGGCATCGAAGTCGGAATGCCGCGAAACTCACCGAGTCAAAGCGTTTCGCCGTTTGCGGAAGGAAGTCTGATGTAGAACAAGTAGCAGAAGCATACATGCTCAAGAGGGATCACCCGAAATTCAAAGGCAACTGAATTTCGGCAACCGGGGCATCGAAGTCGGAATGCCGCGAAACTCACCGAGTCAAAGCGTTTCGCCGTTTGCGGAAGAAGTCTGATGTAGAACAAGTAGCAGAAGCATACATGCTCAAGAGGGATCACCCGAAATTCAAAGGCAACTGAATTTCGGCAACCGGGGCATCGAAGTCGGAATGCCGCGAAACTCACCGAGTCAAAGCGTTTCGCCGTTTGCGGAAGAAGTCTGATGTAGAACAAGTAGCAGAAGCATACATGCTCAAGAGGGATCACCCGAAATTCAAAGGCAACTGAATTTCGGCAACCGGGGCATCGAAGTCGGAATGCCGCGAAACTCACCGAGTCAAAGCGTTTCGCCGTTTGCGGAAGAAGAAGTCTGATGTAGAACAAGTAGCAGAAGCATACATGCTCAAGAGGGATCACCCGAAATTCAAAGGCAACTGAATTTCGGCAACCGGGGCATCGAAGTCGGAATGCCGCGAAACTCACCGAGTCAAAGCGTTTCGCCGTTTGCGGAAGAAGTCTGATGTAGAACAAGTAGCAGAAGCATACATGCTCAAGAGGGATCACCCGAAATTCAAAGGCAACTGAATTTCGGCAACCGGGGCATCGAAGTCGGAATGCCGCGAAACTCACCGAGTCAAAGCGTTTCGCCGTTTGCGGAAGGAAGTCTGATGTAGAACAAGTAGCAGAAGCATACATGCTCAAGAGGGATCACCCGAAATTCAAAGGCAACTGAATTTCGGCAACCGGGGCATCGAAGTCGGAATGCCGCGAAACTCACCGAGTCAAAGCGTTTCGCCGTTTGCGGAAGAAGTCTGATGTAGAACAAGTAGCAGAAGCATACATGCTCAAGAGGGATCACCCGAAATTCAAAGGCAACTGAATTTCGGCAACCGGGGCATCGAAGTCGGAATGCCGCGAAACTCACCGAGTCAAAGCGTTTCGCCGTTTGCGGAAGGAAGTCTGATGTAGAACAAGTAGCAGAAGCATACATGCTCAAGAGGGATCACCCGAAATTCAAAGGCAACTGAATTTCGGCAACCGGGGCATCGAAGTCGGAATGCCGCGAAACTCACCGAGTCAAAGCGTTTCGCCGTTTGCGGAAGAAGTCTGATGTAGAACAAGTAGCAGAAGCATACATGCTCAAGAGGGATCACCCGAAATTCAAAGGCAACTGAATTTCGGCAACCGGGGCATCGAAGTCGGAATGCCGCGAAACTCACCGAGTCAAAGCGTTTCGCCGTTTGCGGAAGAAGTCTGATGTAGAACAAGTAGCAGAAGCATACATGCTCAAGAGGGATCACCCGAAATTCAAAGGCAACTGAATTTCGGCAACCGGGGCATCGAAGTCGGAATGCCGCGAAACTCACCGAGTCAAAGCGTTTCGCCGTTTGCGGAAGAAGTCTGATGTAGAACAAGTAGCAGAAGCATACATGCTCAAGAGGGATCACCCGAAATTCAAAGGCAACTGAATTTCGGCAACCGGGGCATCGAAGTCGGAATGCCGCGAAACTCACCGAGTCAAAGCGTTTCGCCGTTTGCGGAAGAAGTCTGATGTAGAACAAGTAGCAGAAGCATACATGCTCAAGAGGGATCACCCGAAATTCAAAGGCAACTGAATTTCGGCAACCGGGGCATCGAAGTCGGAATGCCGCGAAACTCACCGAGTCAAAGCGTTTCGCCGTTTGCGGAAGGAAGTCTGATGTAGAACAAGTAGCAGAAGCATACATGCTCAAGAGGGATCACCCGAAATTCAAAGGCAACTGAATTTCGGCAACCGGGGCATCGAAGTCGGAATGCCGCGAAACTCACCGAGTCAAAGCGTTTCGCCGTTTGCGGAAGAAGTCTGATGTAGAACAAGTAGCAGAAGCATACATGCTCAAGAGGGATCACCCGAAATTCAAAGGCAACTGAATTTCGGCAACCGGGGCATCGAAGTCGGAATGCCGCGAAACTCACCGAGTCAAAGCGTTTCGCCGTTTGCGGAAGAAGTCTGATGTAGAACAAGTAGCAGAAGCATACATGCTCAAGAGGGATCACCCGAAATTCAAAGGCAACTGAATTTCGGCAACCGGGGCATCGAAGTCGGAATGCCGCGAAACTCACCGAGTCAAAGCGTTTCGCCGTTTGCGGAAGAAGTCTGATGTAGAACAAGTAGCAGAAGCATACATGCTCAAGAGGGATCACCCGAAATTCAAAGGCAACTGAATTTCGGCAACCGGGGCATCGAAGTCGGAATGCCGCGAAACTCACCGAGTCAAAGCGTTTCGCCGTTTGCGGAAGAAGTCTGATGTAGAACAAGTAGCAGAAGCATACATGCTCAAGAGGGATCACCCGAAATTCAAAGGCAACTGAATTTCGGCAACCGGGGCATCGAAGTCGGAATGCCGCGAAACTCACCGAGTCAAAGCGTTTCGCCGTTTGCGGAAGAAGTCTGATGTAGAACAAGTAGCAGAAGCATACATGCTCAAGAGGGATCACCCGAAATTCAAAGGCAACTGAATTTCGGCAACCGGGGCATCGAAGTCGGAATGCCGCGAAACTCACCGAGTCAAAGCGTTTCGCCGTTTGCGGAAGGAAGTCTGATGTAGAACAAGTAGCAGAAGCATACATGCTCAAGAGGGATCACCCGAAATTCAAAGGCAACTGAATTTCGGCAACCGGGGCATCGAAGTCGGAATGCCGCGAAACTCACCGAGTCAAAGCGTTTCGCCGTTTGCGGAAGAAAGTCTGATGTAGAACAAGTAGCAGAAGCATACATGCTCAAGAGGGATCACCCGAAATTCAAAGGCAACTGAATTTCGGCAACCGGGGCATCGAAGTCGGAATGCCGCGAAACTCACCGAGTCAAAGCGTTTCGCCGTTTGCGGAAGAAGTCTGATGTAGAACAAGTAGCAGAAGCATACATGCTCAAGAGGGATCACCCGAAATTCAAAGGCAACTGAATTTCGGCAACCGGGGCATCGAAGTCGGAATGCCGCGAAACTCACCGAGTCAAAGCGTTTCGCCGTTTGCGGAAGGAAGTCTGATGTAGAACAAGTAGCAGAAGCATACATGCTCAAGAGGGATCACCCGAAATTCAAAGGCAACTGAATTTCGGCAACCGGGGCATCGAAGTCGGAATGCCGCGAAACTCACCGAGTCAAAGCGTTTCGCCGTTTGCGGAAGAAGTCTGATGTAGAACAAGTAGCAGAAGCATACATGCTCAAGAGGGATCACCCGAAATTCAAAGGCAACTGAATTTCGGCAACCGGGGCATCGAAGTCGGAATGCCGCGAAACTCACCGAGTCAAAGCGTTTCGCCGTTTGCGGAAGAAGTCTGATGTAGAACAAGTAGCAGAAGCATACATGCTCAAGAGGGATCACCCGAAATTCAAAGGCAACTGAATTTCGGCAACCGGGGCATCGAAGTCGGAATGCCGCGAAACTCACCGAGTCAAAGCGTTTCGCCGTTTGCGGAAGAAGTCTGATGTAGAACAAGTAGCAGAAGCATACATGCTCAAGAGGGATCACCCGAAATTCAAAGGCAACTGAATTTCGGCAACCGGGGCATCGAAGTCGGAATGCCGCGAAACTCACCGAGTCAAAGCGTTTCGCCGTTTGCGGAAGAAGTCTGATGTAGAACAAGTAGCAGAAGCATACATGCTCAAGAGGGATCACCCGAAATTCAAAGGCAACTGAATTTCGGCAACCGGGGCATCGAAGTCGGAATGCCGCGAAACTCACCGAGTCAAAGCGTTTCGCCGTTTGCGGAAGAAGTCTGATGTAGAACAAGTAGCAGAAGCATACATGCTCAAGAGGGATCACCCGAAATTCAAAGGCAACTGAATTTCGGCAACCGGGGCATCGAAGTCGGAATGCCGCGAAACTCACCGAGTCAAAGCGTTTCGCCGTTTGCGGAAGAAGTCTGATGTAGAACAAGTAGCAGAAGCATACATGCTCAAGAGGGATCACCCGAAATTCAAAGGCAACTGAATTTCGGCAACCGGGGCATCGAAGTCGGAATGCCGCGAAACTCACCGAGTCAAAGCGTTTCGCCGTTTGCGGAAGAAGTCTGATGTAGAACAAGTAGCAGAAGCATACATGCTCAAGAGGGATCACCCGAAATTCAAAGGCAACTGAATTTCGGCAACCGGGGCATCGAAGTCGGAATGCCGCGAAACTCACCGAGTCAAAGCGTTTCGCCGTTTGCGGAAGAAGTCTGATGTAGAACAAGTAGCAGAAGCATACATGCTCAAGAGGGATCACCCGAAATTCAAAGGCAACTGAATTTCGGCAACCGGGGCATCGAAGTCGGAATGCCGCGAAACTCACCGAGTCAAAGCGTTTCGCCGTTTGCGGAAGAAGTCTGATGTAGAACAAGTAGCAGAAGCATACATGCTCAAGAGGGATCACCCGAAATTCAAAGGCAACTGAATTTCGGCAACCGGGGCATCGAAGTCGGAATGCCGCGAAACTCACCGAGTCAAAGCGTTTCGCCGTTTGCGGAAGAAGTCTGATGTAGAACAAGTAGCAGAAGCATACATGCTCAAGAGGGATCACCCGAAATTCAAAGGCAACTGAATTTCGGCAACCGGGGCATCGAAGTCGGAATGCCGCGAAACTCACCGAGTCAAAGCGTTTCGCCGTTTGCGGAAGAAGTCTGATGTAGAACAAGTAGCAGAAGCATACATGCTCAAGAGGGATCACCCGAAATTCAAAGGCAACTGAATTTCGGCAACCGGGGCATCGAAGTCGGAATGCCGCGAAACTCACCGAGTCAAAGCGTTTCGCCGTTTGCGGAAGAAGTCTGATGTAGAACAAGTAGCAGAAGCATACATGCTCAAGAGGGATCACCCGAAATTCAAAGGCAACTGAATTTCGGCAACCGGGGCATCGAAGTCGGAATGCCGCGAAACTCACCGAGTCAAAGCGTTTCGCCGTTTGCGGAAGAAGTCTGATGTAGAACAAGTAGCAGAAGCATACATGCTCAAGAGGGATCACCCGAAATTCAAAGGCAACTGAATTTCGGCAACCGGGGCATCGAAGTCGGAATGCCGCGAAACTCACCGAGTCAAAGCGTTTCGCCGTTTGCGGAAGAAGTCTGATGTAGAACAAGTAGCAGAAGCATACATGCTCAAGAGGGATCACCCGAAATTCAAAGGCAACTGAATTTCGGCAACCGGGGCATCGAAGTCGGAATGCCGCGAAACTCACCGAGTCAAAGCGTTTCGCCGTTTGCGGAAGAAGTCTGATGTAGAACAAGTAGCAGAAGCATACATGCTCAAGAGGGATCACCCGAAATTCAAAGGCAACTGAATTTCGGCAACCGGGGCATCGAAGTCGGAATGCCGCGAAACTCACCGAGTCAAAGCGTTTCGCCGTTTGCGGAAGAAGTCTGATGTAGAACAAGTAGCAGAAGCATACATGCTCAAGAGGGATCACCCGAAATTCAAAGGCAACTGAATTTCGGCAACCGGGGCATCGAAGTCGGAATGCCGCGAAACTCACCGAGTCAAAGCGTTTCGCCGTTTGCGGAAGAAGTCTGATGTAGAACAAGTAGCAGAAGCATACATGCTCAAGAGGGATCACCCGAAATTCAAAGGCAACTGAATTTCGGCAACCGGGGCATCGAAGTCGGAATGCCGCGAAACTCACCGAGTCAAAGCGTTTCGCCGTTTGCGGAAGAAGTCTGATGTAGAACAAGTAGCAGAAGCATACATGCTCAAGAGGGATCACCCGAAATTCAAAGGCAACTGAATTTCGGCAACCGGGGCATCGAAGTCGGAATGCCGCGAAACTCACCGAGTCAAAGCGTTTCGCCGTTTGCGGAAGAAGTCTGATGTAGAACAAGTAGCAGAAGCATACATGCTCAAGAGGGATCACCCGAAATTCAAAGGCAACTGAATTTCGGCAACCGGGGCATCGAAGTCGGAATGCCGCGAAACTCACCGAGTCAAAGCGTTTCGCCGTTTGCGGAAGAAGTCTGATGTAGAACAAGTAGCAGAAGCATACATGCTCAAGAGGGATCACCCGAAATTCAAAGGCAACTGAATTTCGGCAACCGGGGCATCGAAGTCGGAATGCCGCGAAACTCACCGAGTCAAAGCGTTTCGCCGTTTGCGGAAGAAGTCTGATGTAGAACAAGTAGCAGAAGCATACATGCTCAAGAGGGATCACCCGAAATTCAAAGGCAACTGAATTTCGGCAACCGGGGCATCGAAGTCGGAATGCCGCGAAACTCACCGAGTCAAAGCGTTTCGCCGTTTGCGGAAGAAGTCTGATGTAGAACAAGTAGCAGAAGCATACATGCTCAAGAGGGATCACCCGAAATTCAAAGGCAACTGAATTTCGGCAACCGGGGCATCGAAGTCGGAATGCCGCGAAACTCACCGAGTCAAAGCGTTTCGCCGTTTGCGGAAGAAGTCTGATGTAGAACAAGTAGCAGAAGCATACATGCTCAAGAGGGATCACCCGAAATTCAAAGGCAACTGAATTTCGGCAACCGGGGCATCGAAGTCGGAATGCCGCGAAACTCACCGAGTCAAAGCGTTTCGCCGTTTGCGGAAGAAGTCTGATGTAGAACAAGTAGCAGAAGCATACATGCTCAAGAGGGATCACCCGAAATTCAAAGGCAACTGAATTTCGGCAACCGGGGCATCGAAGTCGGAATGCCGCGAAACTCACCGAGTCAAAGCGTTTCGCCGTTTGCGGAAGAAGTCTGATGTAGAACAAGTAGCAGAAGCATACATGCTCAAGAGGGATCACCCGAAATTCAAAGGCAACTGAATTTCGGCAACCGGGGCATCGAAGTCGGAATGCCGCGAAACTCACCGAGTCAAAGCGTTTCGCCGTTTGCGGAAGGAAGTCTGATGTAGAACAAGTAGCAGAAGCATACATGCTCAAGAGGGATCACCCGAAATTCAAAGGCAACTGAATTTCGGCAACCGGGGCATCGAAGTCGGAATGCCGCGAAACTCACCGAGTCAAAGCGTTTCGCCGTTTGCGGAAGAAGTCTGATGTAGAACAAGTAGCAGAAGCATACATGCTCAAGAGGGATCACCCGAAATTCAAAGGCAACTGAATTTCGGCAACCGGGGCATCGAAGTCGGAATGCCGCGAAACTCACCGAGTCAAAGCGTTTCGCCGTTTGCGGAAGAAGTCTGATGTAGAACAAGTAGCAGAAGCATACATGCTCAAGAGGGATCACCCGAAATTCAAAGGCAACTGAATTTCGGCAACCGGGGCATCGAAGTCGGAATGCCGCGAAACTCACCGAGTCAAAGCGTTTCGCCGTTTGCGGAAGAAGTCTGATGTAGAACAAGTAGCAGAAGCATACATGCTCAAGAGGGATCACCCGAAATTCAAAGGCAACTGAATTTCGGCAACCGGGGCATCGAAGTCGGAATGCCGCGAAACTCACCGAGTCAAAGCGTTTCGCCGTTTGCGGAAGAAGTCTGATGTAGAACAAGTAGCAGAAGCATACATGCTCAAGAGGGATCACCCGAAATTCAAAGGCAACTGAATTTCGGCAACCGGGGCATCGAAGTCGGAATGCCGCGAAACTCACCGAGTCAAAGCGTTTCGCCGTTTGCGGAAGAAGTCTGATGTAGAACAAGTAGCAGAAGCATACATGCTCAAGAGGGATCACCCGAAATTCAAAGGCAACTGAATTTCGGCAACCGGGGCATCGAAGTCGGAATGCCGCGAAACTCACCGAGTCAAAGCGTTTCGCCGTTTGCGGAAGAAGTCTGATGTAGAACAAGTAGCAGAAGCATACATGCTCAAGAGGGATCACCCGAAATTCAAAGGCAACTGAATTTCGGCAACCGGGGCATCGAAGTCGGAATGCCGCGAAACTCACCGAGTCAAAGCGTTTCGCCGTTTGCGGAAGAAGTCTGATGTAGAACAAGTAGCAGAAGCATACATGCTCAAGAGGGATCACCCGAAATTCAAAGGCAACTGAATTTCGGCAACCGGGGCATCGAAGTCGGAATGCCGCGAAACTCACCGAGTCAAAGCGTTTCGCCGTTTGCGGAAGAAGTCTGATGTAGAACAAGTAGCAGAAGCATACATGCTCAAGAGGGATCACCCGAAATTCAAAGGCAACTGAATTTCGGCAACCGGGCATCGAAGTCGGAATGCCGCGAAACTCACCGAGTCAAAGCGTTTCGCCGTTTGCGGAAGAAGTCTGATGTAGAACAAGTAGCAGAAGCATACATGCTCAAGAGGGATCACCCGAAATTCAAAGGCAACTGAATTTCGGCAACCGGGGCATCGAAGTCGGAATGCCGCGAAACTCACCGAGTCAAAGCGTTTCGCCGTTTGCGGAAGAAGTCTGATGTAGAACAAGTAGCAGAAGCATACATGCTCAAGAGGGATCACCCGAAATTCAAAGGCAACTGAATTTCGGCAACCGGGGCATCGAAGTCGGAATGCCGCGAAACTCACCGAGTCAAAGCGTTTCGCCGTTTGCGGAAGAAGTCTGATGTAGAACAAGTAGCAGAAGCATACATGCTCAAGAGGGATCACCCGAAATTCAAAGGCAACTGAATTTCGGCAACCGGGGCATCGAAGTCGGAATGCCGCGAAACTCACCGAGTCAAAGCGTTTCGCCGTTTGCGGAAGAAGTTGATGTAGAACAAGTAGCAGAAGCATACATGCTCAAGAGGGATCACCCGAAATTCAAAGGCAACTGAATTTCGGCAACCGGGGCATCGAAGTCGGAATGCCGCGAAACTCACCGAGTCAAAGCGTTTCGCCGTTTGCGGAAGGAAGTCTGATGTAGAACAAGTAGCAGAAGCATACATGCTCAAGAGGGATCACCCGAAATTCAAAGGCAACTGAATTTCGGCAACCGGGGCATCGAAGTCGGAATGCCGCGAAACTCACCGAGTCAAAGCGTTTCGCCGTTTGCGGAAGAAGTCTGATGTAGAACAAGTAGCAGAAGCATACATGCTCAAGAGGGATCACCCGAAATTCAAAGGCAACTGAATTTCGGCAACGGGGCATCGAAGTCGGAATGCCGCGAAACTCACCGAGTCAAAGCGTTTCGCCGTTTGCGGAAGGAAGTTGATGTAGAACAAGTAGCAGAAGCATACATGCTCAAGAGGGATCACCCGAAATTCAAAGGCAACTGAATTTCGGCAACCGGGGCATCGAAGTCGGAATGCCGCGAAACTCACCGAGTCAAAGCGTTTCGCCGTTTGCGAAGAAGTCTGATGTAGAACAAGTAGCAGAAGCATACATGCTCAAGAGGGATCACCCGAAATTCAAAGGCAACTGAATTTCGGCAACCGGGGCATCGAAGTCGGAATGCCGCGAAACTCACCGAGTCAAAGCGTTTCGCATTTGCGGAAGGAAGTTGATGTAGAACAAGTAGCAGAAGCATACATGCTCAAGAGGGATCACCCGAAATTCAAAGGCAACTGAATTTCGGCAACCGGGCATCGAAGTCGGAATGCCGCGAAACTCACGAGTCAAAGCGTTTCGCCGTTTGCGGAAGGAAGTATGATGTAGAACAAGTAGCAGAAGCATACATGCTCAAGAGGGATCACCCGAAATTCAAAGGCAACTGAATTTCGGCAACCGGGGCATCGAAGTCGGAATGCCGCGAAACTCACCGAGTCAAAGCGTTTCGCGTTTGCGGAAGAAGTCTGATGTAGAACAAGTAGCAGAAGCATACATGCTCAAGAGGGATCACCGAAATTCAAAGGCAACTGAATTTCGGCAACCGGGGCATCGAAGTCGGAATGCCGCGAAACTCACGAGTCAAAGCGTTTCGCCGTTGCGGAAGGAAAAGTTGATGTAGAACAAGTAGCAGAAGCATACATGCTCAAGAGGGATCACCGAAATTCAAAGGCAACTGAATTTCGGCAACCGGGGCATCGAAGTCGGAATGCGCGAAACTCACGAGTCAAAGCGTTTCGCGTTTGCGGAAGGAAGTCTGATGTAGAAACAAGTAGCAGAAAGCATACATGCTCAAGAGGGTCACCGAAATTAAA
>CM055351.1:739919-769249 GCA_029228515.1 Populus alba x Populus x berolinensis | reverse complement strand
AATCCGCAAAACTCACCGAGTCAAAGCGTTTTCCGTTTGTGGAAGAAGTCTGATGTAGAACTAGTAGCAGATGCATACATGCTCAAGAGGGATCACTTCGAAATTCAAAGGCACACTGAATTTCGGCCACCGGGGCATCGAAGTCGGAATGCCGCAAACTAACAGCACGAGTTCAAAGCGTTTCGCCGTTCTTCGAAAGGATAGTGTGATGTTGAAACAAGTAGCAGAAGCAATACATGCTCAAGAGGAGCACCCCAAATGTCAGAAGGCAACTGAATTTCGGCAACCGGCGCATTCGAATTCGAAATGACCGCGAAACTCACCGAGTCGAAAGCGTTTTGCCGATTGCGGAAGGAAGTCTGATGTAGAACAAGTAGCAGAAGCATACATGCTCAAGAGGGATCACCCGAAATTCAAAGGCAACTGAATTTCGGCAACGGGCATCGAAGTCGGAATGCCGCGAAACTCACCTAGTCAAAGCGTTTCGCCGTTTGCGGAAGGAAGTGTGATGTAGAACAAGTAGCAGAAGCATACATGCTCAAGAGGGATCACCCGAAATTCAAAGGCAACTGAATTTCGGCAACCGGCATCGAAGTCGAATGCCGCGAAACTCACCGAGTCAAAGCGTTTCGCTGTTTGCAGAAAGAGAATGTGATGTAAGAACAAGTAGCAGAAGCATACATTCTCAAGAGGGATCACCCGAAATTCAAAGGCAAACTGAATTTCGGCAACACCGGGCATCGAAGTAGGAATGCCGCAAACTCACCACGAGTCAAAGCGTTTCGCCGCTTGCGGAAGGAAGTCCCTATGTAGAACAAGTAGCAGAAGCATACATGCTCAAGAGGGATCACCCGAAATTCAAAGGCAACTGAATTTCGGCAACCGGCGCATCGAATTCGAAATGCCGCGAAACTCACCGAGTCAAAGCGTTTCGCCGTTTGCGGAAGGAAGTGTGATGTAGAACAAGTAGCAGAAGCATACATGCTCAAGAGGGATCACCCGAAATTCAAAGGCAACTGAATTTCGGCAACCAGGGCATCGAAGTCGGAATGCCGCGAAACTCACCGAGTCAAAGCGTTTCGCCGTTTGCGGAAGAAGTGATGTAGAACAAGTAGCAGAAGCATACATGCTCAAGAGGGATCACCCGAAATTCAAAGGCAACTGAATTTCACAACGGGGGCATCGAAGTCGGAATGCCGCGAAACTCACCGAGTCAAAGCGTTTCGCTGTTTGCGGCAGATAGTGTGATGTAGAACAAGTAGCAGAAGCATACATGCTCAAGAGGGATCACCCGAAATTCAAAGGCAACTGAATTTCGGCAACCGGGCATCCAAGTCGGAATGCCGCGAAACTCACCGAGTCAAAGCGTTTCGCCGTTTGAGGAAGGAAGTCTGATGTTGAACAAGTAGCAGAAGCATACATCTCAAGAGGGATCACCCGAAATTCAAAGGCAACTGAATTTCGGCAACCGGGGCATCGAAGTCGAAATGCCGCGAAACTCACCGAGTCTAAGCGTTTCGCCGTTTGCGGAAGAAGTGTGATGTAGAACAAGTAGCAGAAGCAAAAATGCTCAAGAGGGATCACCCGAAATTCAAAGGCAACTGAATTTCGCTAACCGGGCATCGTAGTCGGAATGCCGCGAAACTCACCGATTCAAAGCGTTTTGCCGTTTGCGGAAGAAGTCTGAAGTAGAACAAGTAGCAGAAGCATACATGCTCAAGAGGGATCACCCGAAATTCAAAGGCAACTGAATTTCGGCAACCGGGGCATGGGAGTCGGAATGCCGCGAAACTCACCGAGTCAAAGCGGTTCGCCGTTTGCGAAAGAAGTCTGATGCAGAACAAGTAGCCGAAGCATACATGCTCAAGAGGGATCACCAGATATTCAAAGGCAACTGAATTTCGGCAACCGGGCATCGAAGTCGGAATGCCGCTAAACTCACCGAGTCAAAGAGTTTCGCCGTTTGCGAAAGAAGTCTGATGTAGAACAAGTAGCAGAAGCATACATGCTCAAGAGGGATCACCCGAAATTCAAAGGCAACTGAATTTCGGCAACCGGGGCATCGAATTCGAAATGCCGCGAAACTCACCGAGTCAAAGCGTTTCGCCGTTTGCGGAAGGAAGTGTGATGTAGAACAAGTAGCAGAAGCATAAATGCTCAAGACGGATCACCCGAAATTCAAAGGCAACTGTATTTCGGCAACAGGGCATCCATGTCGGAATGCCGCGAAACTCCCCGAGTCAAAGCGTTTCCCGCTTGCGGAAGAAGTGAGATGTAGAACAAGTAGCAGAAGCATACATGCTCAAAAGGGATCACCCGAAATTCGAAGGCATCTGAAATTCGCCAACCGGGCCATCGAAGTCGAATGCCGCGAAACTCCCCGAGTCAAAGCGTTTCGCCGTTTGCGTAAATGTCTGATGTAGAACAAGTAGCAGAAGCATACATGCTCAATGAGGGATCACCCGAAATTCAAAGGCAACTGAATTTCGGCAACCGGGGCATCGATGTCGGAATGCCGCAACTCACCGAGTCAAAGCGTTTGGCCATTTGCGGAAGAAGTCTGATGTAGAACAAGTAGCAGAAGCATACATGCTCAAGAGGGATCACCCGAAATTCAAAGGCAACTGAATTTCGACAACCGGGGCATCGAAGTCGGAATGCCGCGAAACTCACCGAGTCAAAGCGTTTCGCCGTTTGCGGAAGAAAGTGTGATGTAGAACAAGTAGCAGAAGCATACATGCTCAAGAGGGATCACCTCGAAATTCAAAGGCAACTTATTTCGCAACCGGGGCCTCGGAAGTTCAGGAATGCCGCGATAAACTACACCGAGTTCCCAAAGCGTTTCGCCGTTTGCGGAAGAAGTCTGATGTAGAACAATTAGCAGAAGCATACATGCTCAAGAGGGAACACCCGAAATTCGACGCAACTGAATTTCGGCAACCGGGGCATCCAAGTCCGAAAGTCGCTAAACTCACCGAGTCCAAAATATTCGCCGTTTGTGGAAGGAAGTCTGATAGTAAAGCAAGTAGCACTAACATCCATACTCAAGAGGGATCACCCGAAATTCAAAGGCAAAAACTTATTTCGGCAACCGGGGCAACGAATTCGGAATGCCGCGAAAATCACTCGACCAAAGCGTTTCGCCGTTTGCGGAAGAAGTCTGATGTAGAAGAAATTACAAAAGCATACATGCTCCAAAGGGAACCCCTGAAATTCAAAGGCAACTTAATTTCGGCAACCGGGGAATCGAAGTCCGAGACGCCGCGAAACTCACCGAGTCAAAGCGTTTCGCCGTTTGCGGAAGAAGTGTGATGTAGAACTAGTAGCTAAGCATACTTGTCTCAAGCAGATCACTCGAAATTCAAAAGCAACTGAATTTCTGCAACCGGTGCATCGAAGTCGCAATGCCGCCAAAACTCACCTACCTAAGCGTTTCGCCATCTTGCGGAAGGAAGTCTTATGTAGAACAAGTAGCAGAAGCATACATGCTCAACAAAGATCACCCTTAAATTTCATAGGCAACTGATATTTCGGCAACCATGCATCGAAATCCAAATGCCGCCAAACTCACCGATTCAAAATTTCGCCGTTTGCGGAAGAAAGTCTTATGTAGAACAAGTAGCAGAAGCAAACATGCTCTAGAGGGATCCTACGAAATTCAAAGGCAACTGGATGTCGGCAACCTGGGCATCTAGTCGGAATGCCGCGAAACACACCGAGTCATATCGTTTCGCCGTTTGCGGAAGAATTCTGATGTTAGAACAAGTAGCAGAAGCATAAATGCTCAAGAGGGAACACCCCTAAAATTCGACGCAACTGAATTTCGGCAACCGGGGCACCGAAGTCCGAATTGCCGCGAATCTCACCGACTCAAAATGTTTCGCCGTTTGCGGAAGTAAGTCTGATGGTAAGACAAGTAGCAGAAGCATACATGCTCATAGAGGGATCAACCGAAATTCAAAGGCAACTGAATTTCGGCAACTGGCATCGATGTCGGAATGCCTCGAAGAAACACCGAACCAAAGCGTTTCGCCATTGCGGAAGGAAGTCTGATGTAGAACAATTGGCAGAAGCATACACCGCAAGAGGGAACACCCTAAATACAAAAGTCAACTAGATTTCGGCAACCGGGGAATCAAAGTCCAAACAAAAAAATATCAACTTATATGAAACCGCGAAACTCACCGAGTCAAAAGTTATGCCGTTTTTTAATAAGTCTGATGTAAAACGAGTAGCAGAAGCTTACCATTCTCCAAAGGTTGATCATCCGAAATTCTAAGGCAACTGAATTTCGGCAACCGGGGCAACATGGCCGGAATGCCGCTTTCCGCAAAACTCACCGAGTCAAAGGGTTTCGGCCGTTTGCGGAAGGAAATCTGATGTAGAACAAGTAACTAGAAGCATACATGCTCATAGAGGGATCACCCTAAATACAAAGGCAACTGATTTTCCCAACCGGGGCATCAAAGTCCGAACGCCGTGAAATTCAACGAGTCAAAAGTTTTGCCGTTTGCGGAAGAATTCTGATGTATAACTATGTTCAGAAGCAAACATGCTCAAGAGGGATCACCTCAAATTCAAAGGCCACTGTATTTCGGCAACTGATGCAATCGAAGTCTAATGCCACGAAACACACCTAGTCAAAGCGTTTCGCCGTTTGCGGAAAGATTTCTGATGTAGATCATGTAGTAGAAGCATATATGCTCAAGAGGGAACTCCCGAGAAATTCACCAATTGTGTTTCGGCAACCTGCATCCTAGTCAGAATGCCGCTAAACTCACCGAGTGAAAATTTTCCTCGTTTGCGCAAGTAAAATCTGATGTAGAACTGTAGCAGAAGCTTACATGCTCAAGAGGGATCACCCGAAATTCAAATGCATAACTGAATTTCGGCAACCGGGGCAATCATAGTTTCAATGCCGCGAAACTCACTCGACCAAAGCGTTTCGGTCCGTTTGCGGAAGAAGTCTAATGTAGAACAAGTAGCTGAAAGCATACATTCTCAATAGGGAACCCCCTAAATTCAAAGGCAACTGAATTTCGGCAACCGGGGCATCGAAGTCGGAATGCCGCGAAACTCACCGAGTCAAAGCGTTTCGCCGTTTGCGGAAGAAGTGTGATGTAGAACAAGTAGCAGAAGCATACATGCTCAAGAGGGATCACCCGAAATTCAAAGGCAACTGAATTTCGGCAACCGGGGCATCGAAGTCGGAATGCCGCGAAACTCACCGAGTCAAAGCGTTTCGCCGTTTGCGGAAGAAGTGTGATGTAGAACAAGTAGCAGAAGCATACATGCTCAAGAGGGATCACCCGAAATTCAAAGGCAACTGAATTTCGGCAACCGGGGCATCGAAGTCGGAATGCCGCGAAACTCACCGAGTCAAAGCGTTTCGCCGTTTGCGGAAGAAGTCTGATGTAGAACAAGTAGCAGAAGCATACATGCTCAAGAGGGATCACCCGAAATTCAAAGGCAACTGAATTTCGGCAACCGGGGCATCGAAGTCGGAATGCCGCGAAACTCACCGAGTCAAAGCGTTTCGCCGTTTGCGGAAGGAAGTGTGATGTAGAACAAGTAGCAGAAGCATACATGCTCAAGAGGGATCACCCGAAATTCAAAGGCAACTGAATTTCGGCAACCGGGGCATCGAAGTCGGAATGCCGCGAAACTCACCGAGTCAAAGCGTTTCGCCGTTTGCGGAAGGAAGTGTGATGTAGAACAAGTAGCAGAAGCATACATGCTCAAGAGGGATCACCCGAAATTCAAAGGCAACTGAATTTCGGCAACCGGGGCATCGAAGTCGGAATGCCGCGAAACTCACCGAGTCAAAGCGTTTCGCCGTTTGCGGAAGAAGTCTGATGTAGAACAAGTAGCAGAAGCATACATGCTCAAGAGGGATCACCCGAAATTCAAAGGCAACTGAATTTCGGCAACCGGGGCATCGAAGTCGGAATGCCGCGAAACTCACCGAGTCAAAGCGTTTCGCCGTTTGCGGAAGGAAGTGTGATGTAGAACAAGTAGCAGAAGCATACATGCTCAAGAGGGATCACCCGAAATTCAAAGGCAACTGAATTTCGGCAACCGGGGCATCGAAGTCGGAATGCCGCGAAACTCACCGAGTCAAAGCGTTTCGCCGTTTGCGGAAGAAGTCTGATGTAGAACAAGTAGCAGAAGCATACATGCTCAAGAGGGATCACCCGAAATTCAAAGGCAACTGAATTTCGGCAACCGGGGCATCGAAGTCGGAATGCCGCGAAACTCACCGAGTCAAAGCGTTTCGCCGTTTGCGGAAGGAAGTGTGATGTAGAACAAGTAGCAGAAGCATACATGCTCAAGAGGGATCACCCGAAATTCAAAGGCAACTGAATTTCGGCAACCGGGGCATCGAAGTCGGAATGCCGCGAAACTCACCGAGTCAAAGCGTTTCGCCGTTTGCGGAAGAAGTGTGATGTAGAACAAGTAGCAGAAGCATACATGCTCAAGAGGGATCACCCGAAATTCAAAGGCAACTGAATTTCGGCAACCGGGCATCGAAGTCGGAATGCCGCGAAACTCACCGAGTCAAAGCGTTTCGCCGTTTGCGGAAGAAGTCTGATGTAGAACAAGTAGCAGAAGCATACATGCTCAAGAGGGATCACCCGAAATTCAAAGGCAACTGAATTTCGGCAACCGGGGCATCGAAGTCGGAATGCCGCGAAACTCACCGAGTCAAAGCGTTTCGCCGTTTGCGGAAGGAAGTGTGATGTAGAACAAGTAGCAGAAGCATACATGCTCAAGAGGGATCACCCGAAATTCAAAGGCAACTGAATTTCGGCAACCGGGCATCGAAGTCGGAATGCCGCGAAACTCACCGAGTCAAAGCGTTTCGCCGTTTGCGGAAGAAGTGTGATGTAGAACAAGTAGCAGAAGCATACATGCTCAAGAGGGATCACCCGAAATTCAAAGGCAACTGAATTTCGGCAACCGGGGCATCGAAGTCGGAATGCCGCGAAACTCACCGAGTCAAAGCGTTTCGCCGTTTGCGGAAGGAAGTGTGATGTAGAACAAGTAGCAGAAGCATACATGCTCAAGAGGGATCACCCGAAATTCAAAGGCAACTGAATTTCGGCAACCGGGGCATCGAAGTCGGAATGCCGCGAAACTCACCGAGTCAAAGCGTTTCGCCGTTTGCGGAAGGAAGTGTGATGTAGAACAAGTAGCAGAAGCATACATGCTCAAGAGGGATCACCCGAAATTCAAAGGCAACTGAATTTCGGCAACCGGGGCATCGAAGTCGGAATGCCGCGAAACTCACCGAGTCAAAGCGTTTCGCCGTTTGCGGAAGAAGTCTGATGTAGAACAAGTAGCAGAAGCATACATGCTCAAGAGGGATCACCCGAAATTCAAAGGCAACTGAATTTCGGCAACCGGGGCATCGAAGTCGGAATGCCGCGAAACTCACCGAGTCAAAGCGTTTCGCCGTTTGCGGAAGAAAGTGTGATGTAGAACAAGTAGCAGAAGCATACATGCTCAAGAGGGATCACCCGAAATTCAAAGGCAACTGAATTTCGGCAACCGGGGCATCGAAGTCGGAATGCCGCGAAACTCACCGAGTCAAAGCGTTTCGCCGTTTGCGGAAGAAGTGTGATGTAGAACAAGTAGCAGAAGCATACATGCTCAAGAGGGATCACCCGAAATTCAAAGGCAACTGAATTTCGGCAACCGGGGCATCGAAGTCGGAATGCCGCGAAACTCACCGAGTCAAAGCGTTTCGCCGTTTGCGGAAGGAAGTGTGATGTAGAACAAGTAGCAGAAGCATACATGCTCAAGAGGGATCACCCGAAATTCAAAGGCAACTGAATTTCGGCAACCGGGGCATCGAAGTCGGAATGCCGCGAAACTCACCGAGTCAAAGCGTTTCGCCGTTTGCGGAAGAAGTGTGATGTAGAACAAGTAGCAGAAGCATACATGCTCAAGAGGGATCACCCGAAATTCAAAGGCAACTGAATTTCGGCAACCGGGCATCGAAGTCGGAATGCCGCGAAACTCACCGAGTCAAAGCGTTTCGCCGTTTGCGGAAGGAGTCTGATGTAGAACAAGTAGCAGAAGCATACATGCTCAAGAGGGATCACCCGAAATTCAAAGGCAACTGAATTTCGGCAACCGGGGCATCGAAGTCGGAATGCCGCGAAACTCACCGAGTCAAAGCGTTTCGCCGTTTGCGGAAGAAAGTGTGATGTAGAACAAGTAGCAGAAGCATACATGCTCAAGAGGGATCACCCGAAATTCAAAGGCAACTGAATTTCGGCAACCGGGGCATCGAAGTCGGAATGCCGCGAAACTCACCGAGTCAAAGCGTTTCGCCGTTTGCGGAAGAAGTCTGATGTAGAACAAGTAGCAGAAGCATACATGCTCAAGAGGGATCACCCGAAATTCAAAGGCAACTGAATTTCGGCAACCGGGGCATCGAAGTCGGAATGCCGCGAAACTCACCGAGTCAAAGCGTTTCGCCGTTTGCGGAAGAAGTCTGATGTAGAACAAGTAGCAGAAGCATACATGCTCAAGAGGGATCACCCGAAATTCAAAGGCAACTGAATTTCGGCAACCGGGGCATCGAAGTCGGAATGCCGCGAAACTCACCGAGTCAAAGCGTTTCGCCGTTTGCGGAAGAAGTGTGATGTAGAACAAGTAGCAGAAGCATACATGCTCAAGAGGGATCACCCGAAATTCAAAGGCAACTGAATTTCGGCAACCGGGGCATCGAAGTCGGAATGCCGCGAAACTCACCGAGTCAAAGCGTTTCGCCGTTTGCGGAAGAAAGTGTGATGTAGAACAAGTAGCAGAAGCATACATGCTCAAGAGGGATCACCCGAAATTCAAAGGCAACTGAATTTCGGCAACCGGGGCATCGAAGTCGGAATGCCGCGAAACTCACCGAGTCAAAGCGTTTCGCCGTTTGCGGAAGAAGTCTGATGTAGAACAAGTAGCAGAAGCATACATGCTCAAGAGGGATCACCCGAAATTCAAAGGCAACTGAATTTCGGCAACCGGGGCATCGAAGTCGGAATGCCGCGAAACTCACCGAGTCAAAGCGTTTCGCCGTTTGCGGAAGAAGTCTGATGTAGAACAAGTAGCAGAAGCATACATGCTCAAGAGGGATCACCCGAAATTCAAAGGCAACTGAATTTCGGCAACCGGGGCATCGAAGTCGGAATGCCGCGAAACTCACCGAGTCAAAGCGTTTCGCCGTTTGCGGAAGAAGTGTGATGTAGAACAAGTAGCAGAAGCATACATGCTCAAGAGGGATCACCCGAAATTCAAAGGCAACTGAATTTCGGCAACCGGGGCATCGAAGTCGGAATGCCGCGAAACTCACCGAGTCAAAGCGTTTCGCCGTTTGCGGAAGAAGTCTGATGTAGAACAAGTAGCAGAAGCATACATGCTCAAGAGGGATCACCCGAAATTCAAAGGCAACTGAATTTCGGCAACCGGGGCATCGAAGTCGGAATGCCGCGAAACTCACCGAGTCAAAGCGTTTCGCCGTTTGCGGAAGAAGTGTGATGTAGAACAAGTAGCAGAAGCATACATGCTCAAGAGGGATCACCCGAAATTCAAAGGCAACTGAATTTCGGCAACCGGGGCATCGAAGTCGGAATGCCGCGAAACTCACCGAGTCAAAGCGTTTCGCCGTTTGCGGAAGAAGTCTGATGTAGAACAAGTAGCAGAAGCATACATGCTCAAGAGGGATCACCCGAAATTCAAAGGCAACTGAATTTCGGCAACCGGGGCATCGAAGTCGGAATGCCGCGAAACTCACCGAGTCAAAGCGTTTCGCCGTTTGCGGAAGGAAGTCTGATGTAGAACAAGTAGCAGAAGCATACATGCTCAAGAGGGATCACCCGAAATTCAAAGGCAACTGAATTTCGGCAACCGGGGCATCGAAGTCGGAATGCCGCGAAACTCACCGAGTCAAAGCGTTTCGCCGTTTGCGGAAGAAGTCTGATGTAGAACAAGTAGCAGAAGCATACATGCTCAAGAGGGATCACCCGAAATTCAAAGGCAACTGAATTTCGGCAACCGGGGCATCGAAGTCGGAATGCCGCGAAACTCACCGAGTCAAAGCGTTTCGCCGTTTGCGGAAGAAGTCTGATGTAGAACAAGTAGCAGAAGCATACATGCTCAAGAGGGATCACCCGAAATTCAAAGGCAACTGAATTTCGGCAACCGGGGCATCGAAGTCGGAATGCCGCGAAACTCACCGAGTCAAAGCGTTTCGCCGTTTGCGGAAGGAAGTCTGATGTAGAACAAGTAGCAGAAGCATACATGCTCAAGAGGGATCACCCGAAATTCAAAGGCAACTGAATTTCGGCAACCGGGGCATCGAAGTCGGAATGCCGCGAAACTCACCGAGTCAAAGCGTTTCGCCGTTTGCGGAAGGAAGTGTGATGTAGAACAAGTAGCAGAAGCATACATGCTCAAGAGGGATCACCCGAAATTCAAAGGCAACTGAATTTCGGCAACCGGGGCATCGAAGTCGGAATGCCGCGAAACTCACCGAGTCAAAGCGTTTCGCCGTTTGCGGAAGAAGTCTGATGTAGAACAAGTAGCAGAAGCATACATGCTCAAGAGGGATCACCCGAAATTCAAAGGCAACTGAATTTCGGCAACCGGGGCATCGAAGTCGGAATGCCGCGAAACTCACCGAGTCAAAGCGTTTCGCCGTTTGCGGAAGAAGTCTGATGTAGAACAAGTAGCAGAAGCATACATGCTCAAGAGGGATCACCCGAAATTCAAAGGCAACTGAATTTCGGCAACCGGGGCATCGAAGTCGGAATGCCGCGAAACTCACCGAGTCAAAGCGTTTCGCCGTTTGCGGAAGAAGTCTGATGTAGAACAAGTAGCAGAAGCATACATGCTCAAGAGGGATCACCCGAAATTCAAAGGCAACTGAATTTCGGCAACCGGGCATCGAAGTCGGAATGCCGCGAAACTCACCGAGTCAAAGCGTTTCGCCGTTTGCGGAAGAAGTGTGATGTAGAACAAGTAGCAGAAGCATACATGCTCAAGAGGGATCACCCGAAATTCAAAGGCAACTGAATTTCGGCAACCGGGGCATCGAAGTCGGAATGCCGCGAAACTCACCGAGTCAAAGCGTTTCGCCGTTTGCGGAAGAAGTCTGATGTAGAACAAGTAGCAGAAGCATACATGCTCAAGAGGGATCACCCGAAATTCAAAGGCAACTGAATTTCGGCAACCGGGGCATCGAAGTCGGAATGCCGCGAAACTCACCGAGTCAAAGCGTTTCGCCGTTTGCGGAAGAAGTCTGATGTAGAACAAGTAGCAGAAGCATACATGCTCAAGAGGGATCACCCGAAATTCAAAGGCAACTGAATTTCGGCAACCGGGGCATCGAAGTCGGAATGCCGCGAAACTCACCGAGTCAAAGCGTTTCGCCGTTTGCGGAAGAAGTCTGATGTAGAACAAGTAGCAGAAGCATACATGCTCAAGAGGGATCACCCGAAATTCAAAGGCAACTGAATTTCGGCAACCGGGGCATCGAAGTCGGAATGCCGCGAAACTCACCGAGTCAAAGCGTTTCGCCGTTTGCGGAAGAAGTCTGATGTAGAACAAGTAGCAGAAGCATACATGCTCAAGAGGGATCACCCGAAATTCAAAGGCAACTGAATTTCGGCAACCGGGGCATCGAAGTCGGAATGCCGCGAAACTCACCGAGTCAAAGCGTTTCGCCGTTTGCGGAAGAAGTCTGATGTAGAACAAGTAGCAGAAGCATACATGCTCAAGAGGGATCACCCGAAATTCAAAGGCAACTGAATTTCGGCAACCGGGGCATCGAAGTCGGAATGCCGCGAAACTCACCGAGTCAAAGCGTTTCGCCGTTTGCGGAAGAAGTCTGATGTAGAACAAGTAGCAGAAGCATACATGCTCAAGAGGGATCACCCGAAATTCAAAGGCAACTGAATTTCGGCAACCGGGGCATCGAAGTCGGAATGCCGCGAAACTCACCGAGTCAAAGCGTTTCGCCGTTTGCGGAAGAAGTGTGATGTAGAACAAGTAGCAGAAGCATACATGCTCAAGAGGGATCACCCGAAATTCAAAGGCAACTGAATTTCGGCAACCGGGGCATCGAAGTCGGAATGCCGCGAAACTCACCGAGTCAAAGCGTTTCGCCGTTTGCGGAAGGAAGTCTGATGTAGAACAAGTAGCAGAAGCATACATGCTCAAGAGGGATCACCCGAAATTCAAAGGCAACTGAATTTCGGCAACCGGGGCATCGAAGTCGGAATGCCGCGAAACTCACCGAGTCAAAGCGTTTCGCCGTTTGCGGAAGAAGTGTGATGTAGAACAAGTAGCAGAAGCATACATGCTCAAGAGGGATCACCCGAAATTCAAAGGCAACTGAATTTCGGCAACCGGGGCATCGAAGTCGGAATGCCGCGAAACTCACCGAGTCAAAGCGTTTCGCCGTTTGCGGAAGAAGTCTGATGTAGAACAAGTAGCAGAAGCATACATGCTCAAGAGGGATCACCCGAAATTCAAAGGCAACTGAATTTCGGCAACCGGGGCATCGAAGTCGGAATGCCGCGAAACTCACCGAGTCAAAGCGTTTCGCCGTTTGCGGAAGAAGTGTGATGTAGAACAAGTAGCAGAAGCATACATGCTCAAGAGGGATCACCCGAAATTCAAAGGCAACTGAATTTCGGCAACCGGGGCATCGAAGTCGGAATGCCGCGAAACTCACCGAGTCAAAGCGTTTCGCCGTTTGCGGAAGAAGTCTGATGTAGAACAAGTAGCAGAAGCATACATGCTCAAGAGGGATCACCCGAAATTCAAAGGCAACTGAATTTCGGCAACCGGGGCATCGAAGTCGGAATGCCGCGAAACTCACCGAGTCAAAGCGTTTCGCCGTTTGCGGAAGAAGTCTGATGTAGAACAAGTAGCAGAAGCATACATGCTCAAGAGGGATCACCCGAAATTCAAAGGCAACTGAATTTCGGCAACCGGGGCATCGAAGTCGGAATGCCGCGAAACTCACCGAGTCAAAGCGTTTCGCCGTTTGCGGAAGAAGTGATGTAGAACAAGTAGCAGAAGCATACATGCTCAAGAGGGATCACCCGAAATTCAAAGGCAACTGAATTTCGGCAACCGGGGCATCGAAGTCGGAATGCCGCGAAACTCACCGAGTCAAAGCGTTTCGCCGTTTGCGGAAGAAGTCTGATGTAGAACAAGTAGCAGAAGCATACATGCTCAAGAGGGATCACCCGAAATTCAAAGGCAACTGAATTTCGGCAACCGGGGCATCGAAGTCGGAATGCCGCGAAACTCACCGAGTCAAAGCGTTTCGCCGTTTGCGGAAGAAGTCTGATGTAGAACAAGTAGCAGAAGCATACATGCTCAAGAGGGATCACCCGAAATTCAAAGGCAACTGAATTTCGGCAACCGGGGCATCGAAGTCGGAATGCCGCGAAACTCACCGAGTCAAAGCGTTTCGCCGTTTGCGGAAGAAGTGTGATGTAGAACAAGTAGCAGAAGCATACATGCTCAAGAGGGATCACCCGAAATTCAAAGGCAACTGAATTTCGGCAACCGGGGCATCGAAGTCGGAATGCCGCGAAACTCACCGAGTCAAAGCGTTTCGCCGTTTGCGGAAGAAGTCTGATGTAGAACAAGTAGCAGAAGCATACATGCTCAAGAGGGATCACCCGAAATTCAAAGGCAACTGAATTTCGGCAACCGGGGCATCGAAGTCGGAATGCCGCGAAACTCACCGAGTCAAAGCGTTTCGCCGTTTGCGGAAGAAGTCTGATGTAGAACAAGTAGCAGAAGCATACATGCTCAAGAGGGATCACCCGAAATTCAAAGGCAACTGAATTTCGGCAACCGGGGCATCGAAGTCGGAATGCCGCGAAACTCACCGAGTCAAAGCGTTTCGCCGTTTGCGGAAGAAGTGTGATGTAGAACAAGTAGCAGAAGCATACATGCTCAAGAGGGATCACCCGAAATTCAAAGGCAACTGAATTTCGGCAACCGGGGCATCGAAGTCGGAATGCCGCGAAACTCACCGAGTCAAAGCGTTTCGCCGTTTGCGGAAGAAGTCTGATGTAGAACAAGTAGCAGAAGCATACATGCTCAAGAGGGATCACCCGAAATTCAAAGGCAACTGAATTTCGGCAACCGGGGCATCGAAGTCGGAATGCCGCGAAACTCACCGAGTCAAAGCGTTTCGCCGTTTGCGGAAGAAGTCTGATGTAGAACAAGTAGCAGAAGCATACATGCTCAAGAGGGATCACCCGAAATTCAAAGGCAACTGAATTTCGGCAACCGGGGCATCGAAGTCGGAATGCCGCGAAACTCACCGAGTCAAAGCGTTTCGCCGTTTGCGGAAGGAAGTCTGATGTAGAACAAGTAGCAGAAGCATACATGCTCAAGAGGGATCACCCGAAATTCAAAGGCAACTGAATTTCGGCAACCGGGCATCGAAGTCGGAATGCCGCGAAACTCACCGAGTCAAAGCGTTTCGCCGTTTGCGGAAGAAGTGTGATGTAGAACAAGTAGCAGAAGCATACATGCTCAAGAGGGATCACCCGAAATTCAAAGGCAACTGAATTTCGGCAACCGGGGCATCGAAGTCGGAATGCCGCGAAACTCACCGAGTCAAAGCGTTTCGCCGTTTGCGGAAGAAGTGTGATGTAGAACAAGTAGCAGAAGCATACATGCTCAAGAGGGATCACCCGAAATTCAAAGGCAACTGAATTTCGGCAACCGGGGCATCGAAGTCGGAATGCCGCGAAACTCACCGAGTCAAAGCGTTTCGCCGTTTGCGGAAGGAAGTCTGATGTAGAACAAGTAGCAGAAGCATACATGCTCAAGAGGGATCACCCGAAATTCAAAGGCAACTGAATTTCGGCAACCGGGGCATCGAAGTCGGAATGCCGCGAAACTCACCGAGTCAAAGCGTTTCGCCGTTTGCGGAAGAAGTCTGATGTAGAACAAGTAGCAGAAGCATACATGCTCAAGAGGGATCACCCGAAATTCAAAGGCAACTGAATTTCGGCAACCGGGGCATCGAAGTCGGAATGCCGCGAAACTCACCGAGTCAAAGCGTTTCGCCGTTTGCGGAAGAAGTCTGATGTAGAACAAGTAGCAGAAGCATACATGCTCAAGAGGGATCACCCGAAATTCAAAGGCAACTGAATTTCGGCAACCGGGGCATCGAAGTCGGAATGCCGCGAAACTCACCGAGTCAAAGCGTTTCGCCGTTTGCGGAAGAAGTCTGATGTAGAACAAGTAGCAGAAGCATACATGCTCAAGAGGGATCACCCGAAATTCAAAGGCAACTGAATTTCGGCAACCGGGGCATCGAAGTCGGAATGCCGCGAAACTCACCGAGTCAAAGCGTTTCGCCGTTTGCGGAAGAAGTCTGATGTAGAACAAGTAGCAGAAGCATACATGCTCAAGAGGGATCACCCGAAATTCAAAGGCAACTGAATTTCGGCAACCGGGGCATCGAAGTCGGAATGCCGCGAAACTCACCGAGTCAAAGCGTTTCGCCGTTTGCGGAAGAAGTCTGATGTAGAACAAGTAGCAGAAGCATACATGCTCAAGAGGGATCACCCGAAATTCAAAGGCAACTGAATTTCGGCAACCGGGGCATCGAAGTCGGAATGCCGCGAAACTCACCGAGTCAAAGCGTTTCGCCGTTTGCGGAAGAAGTCTGATGTAGAACAAGTAGCAGAAGCATACATGCTCAAGAGGGATCACCCGAAATTCAAAGGCAACTGAATTTCGGCAACCGGGGCATCGAAGTCGGAATGCCGCGAAACTCACCGAGTCAAAGCGTTTCGCCGTTTGCGGAAGAAGTCTGATGTAGAACAAGTAGCAGAAGCATACATGCTCAAGAGGGATCACCCGAAATTCAAAGGCAACTGAATTTCGGCAACCGGGGCATCGAAGTCGGAATGCCGCGAAACTCACCGAGTCAAAGCGTTTCGCCGTTTGCGGAAGAAGTCTGATGTAGAACAAGTAGCAGAAGCATACATGCTCAAGAGGGATCACCCGAAATTCAAAGGCAACTGAATTTCGGCAACCGGGGCATCGAAGTCGGAATGCCGCGAAACTCACCGAGTCAAAGCGTTTCGCCGTTTGCGGAAGAAGTGTGATGTAGAACAAGTAGCAGAAGCATACATGCTCAAGAGGGATCACCCGAAATTCAAAGGCAACTGAATTTCGGCAACCGGGGCATCGAAGTCGGAATGCCGCGAAACTCACCGAGTCAAAGCGTTTCGCCGTTTGCGGAAGAAGTCTGATGTAGAACAAGTAGCAGAAGCATACATGCTCAAGAGGGATCACCCGAAATTCAAAGGCAACTGAATTTCGGCAACCGGGGCATCGAAGTCGGAATGCCGCGAAACTCACCGAGTCAAAGCGTTTCGCCGTTTGCGGAAGAAGTCTGATGTAGAACAAGTAGCAGAAGCATACATGCTCAAGAGGGATCACCCGAAATTCAAAGGCAACTGAATTTCGGCAACCGGGGCATCGAAGTCGGAATGCCGCGAAACTCACCGAGTCAAAGCGTTTCGCCGTTTGCGGAAGAAGTCTGATGTAGAACAAGTAGCAGAAGCATACATGCTCAAGAGGGATCACCCGAAATTCAAAGGCAACTGAATTTCGGCAACCGGGGCATCGAAGTCGGAATGCCGCGAAACTCACCGAGTCAAAGCGTTTCGCCGTTTGCGGAAGAAGTCTGATGTAGAACAAGTAGCAGAAGCATACATGCTCAAGAGGGATCACCCGAAATTCAAAGGCAACTGAATTTCGGCAACCGGGCATCGAAGTCGGAATGCCGCGAAACTCACCGAGTCAAAGCGTTTCGCCGTTTGCGGAAGAAGTCTGATGTAGAACAAGTAGCAGAAGCATACATGCTCAAGAGGGATCACCCGAAATTCAAAGGCAACTGAATTTCGGCAACCGGGGCATCGAAGTCGGAATGCCGCGAAACTCACCGAGTCAAAGCGTTTCGCCGTTTGCGGAAGAAGTCTGATGTAGAACAAGTAGCAGAAGCATACATGCTCAAGAGGGATCACCCGAAATTCAAAGGCAACTGAATTTCGGCAACCGGGGCATCGAAGTCGGAATGCCGCGAAACTCACCGAGTCAAAGCGTTTCGCCGTTTGCGGAAGAAGTCTGATGTAGAACAAGTAGCAGAAGCATACATGCTCAAGAGGGATCACCCGAAATTCAAAGGCAACTGAATTTCGGCAACCGGGGCATCGAAGTCGGAATGCCGCGAAACTCACCGAGTCAAAGCGTTTCGCCGTTTGCGGAAGAAGTCTGATGTAGAACAAGTAGCAGAAGCATACATGCTCAAGAGGGATCACCCGAAATTCAAAGGCAACTGAATTTCGGCAACCGGGGCATCGAAGTCGGAATGCCGCGAAACTCACCGAGTCAAAGCGTTTCGCCGTTTGCGGAAGAAGTCTGATGTAGAACAAGTAGCAGAAGCATACATGCTCAAGAGGGATCACCCGAAATTCAAAGGCAACTGAATTTCGGCAACCGGGGCATCGAAGTCGGAATGCCGCGAAACTCACCGAGTCAAAGCGTTTCGCCGTTTGCGGAAGAAGTCTGATGTAGAACAAGTAGCAGAAGCATACATGCTCAAGAGGGATCACCCGAAATTCAAAGGCAACTGAATTTCGGCAACCGGGGCATCGAAGTCGGAATGCCGCGAAACTCACCGAGTCAAAGCGTTTCGCCGTTTGCGGAAGAAGTCTGATGTAGAACAAGTAGCAGAAGCATACATGCTCAAGAGGGATCACCCGAAATTCAAAGGCAACTGAATTTCGGCAACCGGGGCATCGAAGTCGGAATGCCGCGAAACTCACCGAGTCAAAGCGTTTCGCCGTTTGCGGAAGAAGTCTGATGTAGAACAAGTAGCAGAAGCATACATGCTCAAGAGGGATCACCCGAAATTCAAAGGCAACTGAATTTCGGCAACCGGGGCATCGAAGTCGGAATGCCGCGAAACTCACCGAGTCAAAGCGTTTCGCCGTTTGCGGAAGAAGTGTGATGTAGAACAAGTAGCAGAAGCATACATGCTCAAGAGGGATCACCCGAAATTCAAAGGCAACTGAATTTCGGCAACCGGGGCATCGAAGTCGGAATGCCGCGAAACTCACCGAGTCAAAGCGTTTCGCCGTTTGCGGAAGAAGTGTGATGTAGAACAAGTAGCAGAAGCATACATGCTCAAGAGGGATCACCCGAAATTCAAAGGCAACTGAATTTCGGCAACCGGGGCATCGAAGTCGGAATGCCGCGAAACTCACCGAGTCAAAGCGTTTCGCCGTTTGCGGAAGAAGTCTGATGTAGAACAAGTAGCAGAAGCATACATGCTCAAGAGGGATCACCCGAAATTCAAAGGCAACTGAATTTCGGCAACCGGGGCATCGAAGTCGGAATGCCGCGAAACTCACCGAGTCAAAGCGTTTCGCCGTTTGCGGAAGGAAGTGTGATGTAGAACAAGTAGCAGAAGCATACATGCTCAAGAGGGATCACCCGAAATTCAAAGGCAACTGAATTTCGGCAACCGGGGCATCGAAGTCGGAATGCCGCGAAACTCACCGAGTCAAAGCGTTTCGCCGTTTGCGGAAGAAGTGTGATGTAGAACAAGTAGCAGAAGCATACATGCTCAAGAGGGATCACCCGAAATTCAAAGGCAACTGAATTTCGGCAACCGGGGCATCGAAGTCGGAATGCCGCGAAACTCACCGAGTCAAAGCGTTTCGCCGTTTGCGGAAGAAGTCTGATGTAGAACAAGTAGCAGAAGCATACATGCTCAAGAGGGATCACCCGAAATTCAAAGGCAACTGAATTTCGGCAACCGGGCATCGAAGTCGGAATGCCGCGAAACTCACCGAGTCAAAGCGTTTCGCCGTTTGCGGAAGAAGTGTGATGTAGAACAAGTAGCAGAAGCATACATGCTCAAGAGGGATCACCCGAAATTCAAAGGCAACTGAATTTCGGCAACCGGGCATCGAAGTCGGAATGCCGCGAAACTCACCGAGTCAAAGCGTTTCGCCGTTTGCGGAAGAAGTCTGATGTAGAACAAGTAGCAGAAGCATACATGCTCAAGAGGGATCACCCGAAATTCAAAGGCAACTGAATTTCGGCAACCGGGGCATCGAAGTCGGAATGCCGCGAAACTCACCGAGTCAAAGCGTTTCGCCGTTTGCGGAAGAAGTGTGATGTAGAACAAGTAGCAGAAGCATACATGCTCAAGAGGGATCACCCGAAATTCAAAGGCAACTGAATTTCGGCAACCGGGGCATCGAAGTCGGAATGCCGCGAAACTCACCGAGTCAAAGCGTTTCGCCGTTTGCGGAAGAAGTCTGATGTAGAACAAGTAGCAGAAGCATACATGCTCAAGAGGGATCACCCGAAATTCAAAGGCAACTGAATTTCGGCAACCGGGGCATCGAAGTCGGAATGCCGCGAAACTCACCGAGTCAAAGCGTTTCGCCGTTTGCGGAAGAAGTGTGATGTAGAACAAGTAGCAGAAGCATACATGCTCAAGAGGGATCACCCGAAATTCAAAGGCAACTGAATTTCGGCAACCGGGGCATCGAAGTCGGAATGCCGCGAAACTCACCGAGTCAAAGCGTTTCGCCGTTTGCGGAAGAAGTCTGATGTAGAACAAGTAGCAGAAGCATACATGCTCAAGAGGGATCACCCGAAATTCAAAGGCAACTGAATTTCGGCAACCGGGGCATCGAAGTCGGAATGCCGCGAAACTCACCGAGTCAAAGCGTTTCGCCGTTTGCGGAAGAAGTCTGATGTAGAACAAGTAGCAGAAGCATACATGCTCAAGAGGGATCACCCGAAATTCAAAGGCAACTGAATTTCGGCAACCGGGGCATCGAAGTCGGAATGCCGCGAAACTCACCGAGTCAAAGCGTTTCGCCGTTTGCGGAAGGAAGTGTGATGTAGAACAAGTAGCAGAAGCATACATGCTCAAGAGGGATCACCCGAAATTCAAAGGCAACTGAATTTCGGCAACCGGGGCATCGAAGTCGGAATGCCGCGAAACTCACCGAGTCAAAGCGTTTCGCCGTTTGCGGAAGAAGTCTGATGTAGAACAAGTAGCAGAAGCATACATGCTCAAGAGGGATCACCCGAAATTCAAAGGCAACTGAATTTCGGCAACCGGGGCATCGAAGTCGGAATGCCGCGAAACTCACCGAGTCAAAGCGTTTCGCCGTTTGCGGAAGAAGTCTGATGTAGAACAAGTAGCAGAAGCATACATGCTCAAGAGGGATCACCCGAAATTCAAAGGCAACTGAATTTCGGCAACCGGGGCATCGAAGTCGGAATGCCGCGAAACTCACCGAGTCAAAGCGTTTCGCCGTTTGCGGAAGAAGTCTGATGTAGAACAAGTAGCAGAAGCATACATGCTCAAGAGGGATCACCCGAAATTCAAAGGCAACTGAATTTCGGCAACCGGGGCATCGAAGTCGGAATGCCGCGAAACTCACCGAGTCAAAGCGTTTCGCCGTTTGCGGAAGAAGTGTGATGTAGAACAAGTAGCAGAAGCATACATGCTCAAGAGGGATCACCCGAAATTCAAAGGCAACTGAATTTCGGCAACCGGGGCATCGAAGTCGGAATGCCGCGAAACTCACCGAGTCAAAGCGTTTCGCCGTTTGCGGAAGAAGTCTGATGTAGAACAAGTAGCAGAAGCATACATGCTCAAGAGGGATCACCCGAAATTCAAAGGCAACTGAATTTCGGCAACCGGGGCATCGAAGTCGGAATGCCGCGAAACTCACCGAGTCAAAGCGTTTCGCCGTTTGCGGAAGAAGTCTGATGTAGAACAAGTAGCAGAAGCATACATGCTCAAGAGGGATCACCCGAAATTCAAAGGCAACTGAATTTCGGCAACCGGGGCATCGAAGTCGGAATGCCGCGAAACTCACCGAGTCAAAGCGTTTCGCCGTTTGCGGAAGAAGTCTGATGTAGAACAAGTAGCAGAAGCATACATGCTCAAGAGGGATCACCCGAAATTCAAAGGCAACTGAATTTCGGCAACCGGGGCATCGAAGTCGGAATGCCGCGAAACTCACCGAGTCAAAGCGTTTCGCCGTTTGCGGAAGAAGTCTGATGTAGAACAAGTAGCAGAAGCATACATGCTCAAGAGGGATCACCCGAAATTCAAAGGCAACTGAATTTCGGCAACCGGGGCATCGAAGTCGGAATGCCGCGAAACTCACCGAGTCAAAGCGTTTCGCCGTTTGCGGAAGAAGTCTGATGTAGAACAAGTAGCAGAAGCATACATGCTCAAGAGGGATCACCCGAAATTCAAAGGCAACTGAATTTCGGCAACCGGGCATCGAAGTCGGAATGCCGCGAAACTCACCGAGTCAAAGCGTTTCGCCGTTTGCGGAAGGAAGTCTGATGTAGAACAAGTAGCAGAAGCATACATGCTCAAGAGGGATCACCCGAAATTCAAAGGCAACTGAATTTCGGCAACCGGGGCATCGAAGTCGGAATGCCGCGAAACTCACCGAGTCAAAGCGTTTCGCCGTTTGCGGAAGGAAGTCTGATGTAGAACAAGTAGCAGAAGCATACATGCTCAAGAGGGATCACCCGAAATTCAAAGGCAACTGAATTTCGGCAACCGGGGCATCGAAGTCGGAATGCCGCGAAACTCACCGAGTCAAAGCGTTTCGCCGTTTGCGGAAGAAGTCTGATGTAGAACAAGTAGCAGAAGCATACATGCTCAAGAGGGATCACCCGAAATTCAAAGGCAACTGAATTTCGGCAACCGGGGCATCGAAGTCGGAATGCCGCGAAACTCACCGAGTCAAAGCGTTTCGCCGTTTGCGGAAGAAGTGTGATGTAGAACAAGTAGCAGAAGCATACATGCTCAAGAGGGATCACCCGAAATTCAAAGGCAACTGAATTTCGGCAACCGGGCATCGAAGTCGGAATGCCGCGAAACTCACCGAGTCAAAGCGTTTCGCCGTTTGCGGAAGAAGTCTGATGTAGAACAAGTAGCAGAAGCATACATGCTCAAGAGGGATCACCCGAAATTCAAAGGCAACTGAATTTCGGCAACCGGGGCATCGAAGTCGGAATGCCGCGAAACTCACCGAGTCAAAGCGTTTCGCCGTTTGCGGAAGGAAGTGTGATGTAGAACAAGTAGCAGAAGCATACATGCTCAAGAGGGATCACCCGAAATTCAAAGGCAACTGAATTTCGGCAACCGGGGCATCGAAGTCGGAATGCCGCGAAACTCACCGAGTCAAAGCGTTTCGCCGTTTGCGGAAGAAGTCTGATGTAGAACAAGTAGCAGAAGCATACATGCTCAAGAGGGATCACCCGAAATTCAAAGGCAACTGAATTTCGGCAACCGGGGCATCGAAGTCGGAATGCCGCGAAACTCACCGAGTCAAAGCGTTTCGCCGTTTGCGGAAGGAAGTCTGATGTAGAACAAGTAGCAGAAGCATACATGCTCAAGAGGGATCACCCGAAATTCAAAGGCAACTGAATTTCGGCAACCGGGGCATCGAAGTCGGAATGCCGCGAAACTCACCGAGTCAAAGCGTTTCGCCGTTTGCGGAAGAAGTCTGATGTAGAACAAGTAGCAGAAGCATACATGCTCAAGAGGGATCACCCGAAATTCAAAGGCAACTGAATTTCGGCAACCGGGGCATCGAAGTCGGAATGCCGCGAAACTCACCGAGTCAAAGCGTTTCGCCGTTTGCGGAAGAAGTGTGATGTAGAACAAGTAGCAGAAGCATACATGCTCAAGAGGGATCACCCGAAATTCAAAGGCAACTGAATTTCGGCAACCGGGGCATCGAAGTCGGAATGCCGCGAAACTCACCGAGTCAAAGCGTTTCGCCGTTTGCGGAAGAAGTCTGATGTAGAACAAGTAGCAGAAGCATACATGCTCAAGAGGGATCACCCGAAATTCAAAGGCAACTGAATTTCGGCAACCGGGGCATCGAAGTCGGAATGCCGCGAAACTCACCGAGTCAAAGCGTTTCGCCGTTTGCGGAAGAAGTCTGATGTAGAACAAGTAGCAGAAGCATACATGCTCAAGAGGGATCACCCGAAATTCAAAGGCAACTGAATTTCGGCAACCGGGGCATCGAAGTCGGAATGCCGCGAAACTCACCGAGTCAAAGCGTTTCGCCGTTTGCGGAAGAAGTCTGATGTAGAACAAGTAGCAGAAGCATACATGCTCAAGAGGGATCACCCGAAATTCAAAGGCAACTGAATTTCGGCAACCGGGGCATCGAAGTCGGAATGCCGCGAAACTCACCGAGTCAAAGCGTTTCGCCGTTTGCGGAAGAAGTCTGATGTAGAACAAGTAGCAGAAGCATACATGCTCAAGAGGGATCACCCGAAATTCAAAGGCAACTGAATTTCGGCAACCGGGCATCGAAGTCGGAATGCCGCGAAACTCACCGAGTCAAAGCGTTTCGCCGTTTGCGGAAGGAAGTGTGATGTAGAACAAGTAGCAGAAGCATACATGCTCAAGAGGGATCACCCGAAATTCAAAGGCAACTGAATTTCGGCAACCGGGGCATCGAAGTCGGAATGCCGCGAAACTCACCGAGTCAAAGCGTTTCGCCGTTTGCGGAAGAAAGTCTGATGTAGAACAAGTAGCAGAAGCATACATGCTCAAGAGGGATCACCCGAAATTCAAAGGCAACTGAATTTCGGCAACCGGGGCATCGAAGTCGGAATGCCGCGAAACTCACCGAGTCAAAGCGTTTCGCCGTTTGCGGAAGGAAGTTGATGTAGAACAAGTAGCAGAAGCATACATGCTCAAGAGGGATCACCCGAAATTCAAAGGCAACTGAATTTCGGCAACCGGGGCATCGAAGTCGGAATGCCGCGAAACTCACCGAGTCAAAGCGTTTCGCCGTTTGCGGAAGAAGTCTGATGTAGAACAAGTAGCAGAAGCATACATGCTCAAGAGGGATCACCCGAAATTCAAAGGCAACTGAATTTCGGCAACCGGGGCATCGAAGTCGGAATGCCGCGAAACTCACCGAGTCAAAGCGTTTCGCCGTTTGCGGAAGAAGTCTGATGTAGAACAAGTAGCAGAAGCATACATGCTCAAGAGGGATCACCCGAAATTCAAAGGCAACTGAATTTCGGCAACCGGGGCATCGAAGTCGGAATGCCGCGAAACTCACCGAGTCAAAGCGTTTCGCCGTTTGCGGAAGGAAGTCTGATGTAGAACAAGTAGCAGAAGCATACATGCTCAAGAGGGATCACCCGAAATTCAAAGGCAACTGAATTTCGGCAACCGGGGCATCGAAGTCGGAATGCCGCGAAACTCACCGAGTCAAAGCGTTTCGCCGTTTGCGGAAGAAGTCTGATGTAGAACAAGTAGCAGAAGCATACATGCTCAAGAGGGATCACCCGAAATTCAAAGGCAACTGAATTTCGGCAACCGGGGCATCGAAGTCGGAATGCCGCGAAACTCACCGAGTCAAAGCGTTTCGCCGTTTGCGGAAGAAGTCTGATGTAGAACAAGTAGCAGAAGCATACATGCTCAAGAGGGATCACCCGAAATTCAAAGGCAACTGAATTTCGGCAACCGGGGCATCGAAGTCGGAATGCCGCGAAACTCACCGAGTCAAAGCGTTTCGCCGTTTGCGGAAGAAGTGTGATGTAGAACAAGTAGCAGAAGCATACATGCTCAAGAGGGATCACCCGAAATTCAAAGGCAACTGAATTTCGGCAACCGGGCATCGAAGTCGGAATGCCGCGAAACTCACCGAGTCAAAGCGTTTCGCCGTTTGCGGAAGGAAGTCTGATGTAGAACAAGTAGCAGAAGCATACATGCTCAAGAGGGATCACCCGAAATTCAAAGGCAACTGAATTTCGGCAACCGGGGCATCGAAGTCGGAATGCCGCGAAACTCACCGAGTCAAAGCGTTTCGCCGTTTGCGGAAGAAGTCTGATGTAGAACAAGTAGCAGAAGCATACATGCTCAAGAGGGATCACCCGAAATTCAAAGGCAACTGAATTTCGGCAACCGGGGCATCGAAGTCGGAATGCCGCGAAACTCACCGAGTCAAAGCGTTTCGCCGTTTGCGGAAGGAAGTGTGATGTAGAACAAGTAGCAGAAGCATACATGCTCAAGAGGGATCACCCGAAATTCAAAGGCAACTGAATTTCGGCAACCGGGGCATCGAAGTCGGAATGCCGCGAAACTCACCGAGTCAAAGCGTTTCGCCGTTTGCGGAAGAAGTCTGATGTAGAACAAGTAGCAGAAGCATACATGCTCAAGAGGGATCACCCGAAATTCAAAGGCAACTGAATTTCGGCAACCGGGCATCGAAGTCGGAATGCCGCGAAACTCACCGAGTCAAAGCGTTTCGCCGTTTGCGGAAGAAGTCTGATGTAGAACAAGTAGCAGAAGCATACATGCTCAAGAGGGATCACCCGAAATTCAAAGGCAACTGAATTTCGGCAACCGGGGCATCGAAGTCGGAATGCCGCGAAACTCACCGAGTCAAAGCGTTTCGCCGTTTGCGGAAGAAGTGTGATGTAGAACAAGTAGCAGAAGCATACATGCTCAAGAGGGATCACCCGAAATTCAAAGGCAACTGAATTTCGGCAACCGGGGCATCGAAGTCGGAATGCCGCGAAACTCACCGAGTCAAAGCGTTTCGCCGTTTGCGGAAGGAAGTCTGATGTAGAACAAGTAGCAGAAGCATACATGCTCAAGAGGGATCACCCGAAATTCAAAGGCAACTGAATTTCGGCAACCGGGGCATCGAAGTCGGAATGCCGCGAAACTCACCGAGTCAAAGCGTTTCGCCGTTTGCGGAAGAAGGTGATGTAGAACAAGTAGCAGAAGCATACATGCTCAAGAGGGATCACCCGAAATTCAAAGGCAACTGAATTTCGGCAACCGGGGCATCGAAGTCGGAATGCCGCGAAACTCACCGAGTCAAAGCGTTTCGCCGTTTGCGGAAGAAGTCTGATGTAGAACAAGTAGCAGAAGCATACATGCTCAAGAGGGATCACCCGAAATTCAAAGGCAACTGAATTTCGGCAACCGGGCATCGAAGTCGGAATGCCGCGAAACTCACCGAGTCAAAGCGTTTCGTTGTTTGCGAAGTGTGATGTAGAACAAGTAGCAGAAGCATACATGCTCAAGAGGGATCACCCGAAATTCAAAGGCAACTGAATTTCGGCAACCGGGCATCGAAGTCGGAATGCCGCGAAACTCACCGAGTCAAAGCGTTTCGCCGTTTGCGGAAGAAGTGTGATGTAGAACAAGTAGCAGAAGCATACATGCTCAAGAGGGATCACCCGAAATTCAAAGGCAACTGAATTTCGGCAACCGGGGCATCGAAGTCGGAATGCCGCGAAACTCACCGAGTCAAAGCGTTTCGCCGTTTGCGGAAGGAAGTGTGATGTAGAACAAGTAGCAGAAGCATACATGCTCAAGAGGGATCACCGAAATTCAAAGGCAACTGAATTTCGGCAACGGGGCATCGAAGTCGGAATGCCGCGAAACTCACCGAGTCAAAGCGTTTCGCCGTTTGCGAAGGAAGTCTGATGTAGAACAAGTAGCAGAAGCATACATGCTCAAGAGGGATCACAAACAAAGGCAACTGAATTTCGGCAACCGGGGGGTCGAAGTCGGAATGCCGCGCTCACCGAAGGCGTTTCGTTTCGCCGGCGGAAGGATGTGTGACAAAGGGTAGCAGAGCTCAAAGGGATCACCGAAATTCAAAGGCAACTGACGGGGCAATCGAAGTCGGAATGCCGCGAAACTCACCGAGTCAAAGCGTTTCGCCTTTGCGGAAGAAGTCTGATGTAGAACAAGTAGCAGAAGCATACATGCTCAAGAGGGATCACCCGAAATTCAAAGGCAACTGAATTTCGGCAACCGGGGCATCGAAGTCGGAATGCCGCGAAACTCACCGAGTCAAAGCGTTTCGCTTGTTTGCGAAAGGTGATGTAGAACAAGTAGCAGAAGCATACATGCTCAAGAGGGATCACCCGAAATTCAAAGGCAACTGAATTTCGGCAACCGGGGCATCGAAGTCGGAATGCCGCGAAACTCACCGAGTCAAAGCGTTTCGCCGTTTGCGGAAGAAGTGTGATGTAGAACAAGTAGCAGAAGCATACATGCTCAAGAGGGATCACCCGAAATTCAAAGGCAACTGAATTTCGGCAACCGGGGCATCGAAGTCGGAATGCCGCGAAACTCACCGAGTCAAAGCGTTTCGCCGTTTGCGGAAGAAGTCTGATGTAGAACAAGTAGCAGAAGCATACATGCTCAAGAGGGATCACCCGAAATTCAAAGGCAACTGAATTTCGGCAACCGGGGCATCGAAGTCGGAATGCCGCGAAACTCACCGAGTCAAAGCGTTTCGCCGTTTGCGAAGGAAGGTGATGTAGAACAAGTAGCAGAAGCATACATGCTCAAGAGGGATCACCCGAAATTCAAAGGCAACTGAATTTCGGCAACCGGGGCATCGAAGTCGGAATGCCGCGAAACTCACCGAGTCAAAGCGTTTCGCCGTTTGCGGAAGAAAGTCTGATGTAGAACAAGTAGCAGAAGCATACATGCTCAAGAGGGATCACCCGAAATTCAAAGGCAACTGAATTTCGGCAACCGGGCATCGAAGTCGGAATGCCGCGAAACTCACCGAGTCAAAGCGTTTCGCCGTTTGCGGAAGAAGTCTGATGTAGAACAAGTAGCAGAAGCATACATGCTCAAGAGGGATCACCCGAAATTCAAAGGCAACTGAATTTCGGCAACCGGGGCATCGAAGTCGGAATGCCGCGAAACTCACCGAGTCAAAGCGTTTCGCCGTTTGCGAAGGAAGTGTGATGTAGAACAAGTAGCAGAAGCATACATGCTCAAGAGGGATCACCCGAAATTCAAAGGCAACTGAATTTCGGCAACCGGGGCATCGAAGTCGGAATGCCGCGAAACTCACCGAGTCAAAGCGTTTCGCCGTTTGCGGAAGAAGTCTGATGTAGAACAAGTAGCAGAAGCATACATGCTCAAGAGGGATCACCCGAAATTCAAAGGCAACTGAATTTCGGCAACCGGGGCATCGAAGTCGGAATGCCGCGAAACTCACCGAGTCAAAGCGTTTCGCTTTGCGGAAGGAAGTGTGATGTAGAACAAGTAGCAGAAGCATACATGCTCAAGAGGGATCACCCGAAATTCAAAGGCAACTGAATTTCGGCAACCGGGGCATCGAAGTCGGAATGCCGCGAAACTCACCGAGTCAAAGCGTTTCGCCGTTTGCGGAAGGAAGTCTGATGTAGAACAAGTAGCAGAAGCATACATGCTCAAGAGGGATCACCCGAAATTCAAAGGCAACTGAATTTCGGCAACCGGGGCATCGAAGTCGGAATGCCGCGAAACTCACCGAGTCAAAGCGTTTCGCCGTTTGCGGAAGAAGTCTGATGTAGAACAAGTAGCAGAAGCATACATGCTCAAGAGGGATCACCCGAAATTCAAAGGCAACTGAATTTCGGCAACCGGGGCATCGAAGTCGGAATGCCGCGAAACTCACCGAGTCAAAGCGTTTCGCCGTTTGCGGAAGGAAGTCTGATGTAGAACAAGTAGCAGAAGCATACATGCTCAAGAGGGATCACCCGAAATTCAAAGGCAACTGAATTTCGGCAACCGGGGCATCGAAGTCGGAATGCCGCGAAACTCACCGAGTCAAAGCGTTTCGCGTTTGCGGAAGGAAGTCTGATGTAGAACAAGTAGCAGAAGCATACATGCTCAAGAGGGATCACCCGAAATTCAAAGGCAACTGAATTTCGGCAACCGGGATCGAAGTCGGAATGCCGCGAAACTCACCGAGTCAAAGCGTTTCGCCGTTTGCGGAAGAAGTCTGATGTAGAACAAGTAGCAGAAGCATACATGCTCAAGAGGGATCACCCGAAATTCAAAGGCAACTGAATTTCGGCAACCGGGGCATCGAAGTCGGAATGCCGCGAAACTCACCGAGTCAAAGCGTTTCGCTTTGCGGAAGGAAGTGTGATGTAGAACAAGTAGCAGAAGCATACATGCTCAAGAGGGATCACCCGAAATTCAAAGGCAACTGAATTTCGGCAACCGGGCATCGAAGTCGGAATGCCGCGAAACTCACCGAGTCAAAGCGTTTCGCCGTTTGCGGAAGGAAGTGGATGTAGAACAAGTAGCAGAAGCATACATGCTCAAGAGGGATCACCCGAAAAAGGAAAAAACGAAATTCAAAGCAACTGAATTTCGGCAACCGGGCATCGAAGTCGGAATGCCGCGAAACTCACGAGTCAAAGCGTTTCGC
>CM055351.1:693392-739819 GCA_029228515.1 Populus alba x Populus x berolinensis | reverse complement strand
GGTGATCCCTCTTGAGTATGATAAGACTTCTGCAACTTGTTCTCCATCAGACTTTTCTCCGCAACGGGCGAAAATGCTTTGACTTCGTGAGATTTAAGCGGCATTCCGACTTCGATTCCCTCCGGCTGCCGAAATTCAGTTGCCTTTGAATTTTGGGTGATCCCTCTTGAGCATGTATGCTTCTGCTACTTGTTCTACATCAGACTTTCTTCCGCAAACGTCGAAACGCTTTGACTTGGTGAGTTTCGCGGCATTCCGACTTCGATGCCCCGGTTGCCGAAATTCAGTTGCCTTTGAATTTCGGGTGATCCCTCTTGAGCATGTATGCTTCTGCTACTTGTTCTACATCAGACATTCTTCCGCAAACGGCGAAACGCTTTGACTCGGTTATTTTCGCGGCATTCCGACTTCGATGCCCGTGGTTGCCGAAATACAATTGCCTTTGAATTTCGGGTGATCCCTCTTGAGCATGTATGCTTCTGCTACTTGTTCTCATCAGACTTTCTTCGCACACGGCGAAAGCGCTTTGACTCGGTGAGTTTCGCGGCATTCCGACTTCGATGCCCGGTTGCCAAAATTCAGTTGCCTTTGAATTTCGGGTGATTCCCTCTTGAGCATGTATGCTTCTGCTACTTGTTCTACATCAGACTTTCTCCGCAAACGGCGAAACGCTTTGACTCGGTGAGTTTCGCGGCATTCCGACTTCGATGCCCCGGTTGCCGAAATTTCAGTTGCCTTTGAATTTCGGGTGATCCCTCTTGAGCATGTATGCTTCTGCTACTTGTTCTACATCAGACTTTCTTCCGCAAACGGCGAAACGCTTTGACTCGGTGAGTTTTCGCGGCATTCCGACTTCGATGCCCCGGTTGCCGAAATTGAGTTGCCTTTGAATTTCGGTGATACCCTCTTGAGCATGTATGCTTCTGCTACTTGTTCTACATCAGACTTTCTTCCGCAAACGGCGGAAACGCTTTGACTCGGTGAGTTTCGCGCATTCCGACTTTGATGCCCGGTTGCCGAAATTCAGTTGCCTATGAATTTCGGTGTGATCCCTCTTGAGCATGTATGCTTTCTGCTACTTGTTCTACATAAGACTTTCTTCCGCAAACGGCGAAACGCTTTGACTCGGTGTGTTTCGCGGCATTCCGACTTCGATGCCCCGGTTGCCGTAATTCAGTTGCCTTTGAATTTCGGGTGATCCCTCTTGAGCATGTATGCTTCTGCTACTTGTTCTACATCAGACTTTCTTCCCCAAACGGCGAAACGCTTTGACTCGGTGAGTTTCGCGGCATTCCGACTTCGATGCCCCGGTTGCCGAAATTCAGTTGCCTTTGAATTTCGGGTGATCCCTCTTGAGCATGTATGCTTCTGCTACTTGTTCTACATCAGACTTTCCTTCCGCAAACGGCAAAACGCTTTGACTCGTTAGTTTCGCGGCATTCCGACTTCGATGCCCCGTTTGCCGAAATTCAGTTGCCTTTGAATTTCGGGTGATCCCTCTTGAGCATGTATGCTGTCTGCTACTTGTTCTACATCAGACTTTCTTCCAAACGGCGAAATGCTTTGACTCGGTGAGTTTCGCGGCATTCCGACTTCGATTTGCCCCGTTGCCGAAATTCAGTTGCCTTTGAATTTCGGGTGATCCCTCTTGAGCATGTATGCTTCTGCTACTTGTTCTAACATCAGACTTTCTTCCGCAAACAGACGAAACGCTTTGGACTCGTGAGTTTCGCAGCATTCCGACCTCGATGCCCCGGTTGCCGAAATTCAGTTGCCTTTGAATTTCGGGTGATCCCTCTTGAGCATGTATGCTTCTGCTACTTGTTCTACATCAGACTTTCTTCCGGCAAACAACAAAACGCTTTGACTCGGTGAGGTTCGCGGCATTCCGACTTCGATGCCCGGTTGCCGAAATTCAGTTGGCCTTTGAATTTCGGGTGATTCCCTCTTGAGCATGTATGCTTCTGCTACTTGTTCTACATCTGACTTTCTTCCGCAAACGGCGAAACGCTTTGACTCGGTGAGTTTCGCGGCATTCCGACTTCGATGCCCCGGTTTCCGAAATTCAGTTGCCTTTGAATTTCGGGTGATCCCTCTTGAGCAATGTATGCTTCTGCTACTTGTTCTAACATCAGACTTTCTTCCGCAAACGGCGAAACGCTTTGACTCGGTGAGTTTCGCGGCATTCCGACTTCGATGCCCGGGTTGCCGACATTCAGTTGCCTTTGAATTTCGGGTGATCCCTCTTGAGCATGTATGCTTCTGCTACTTGTTCTACATCAGACTTTCTTCCGCAAACGGCGAAACGCTTTGCCTCAGTGAGTTTCGCTACATTCCGACTTCGATGCCCGGTTGCCGAAATTCAGTTGCCTTTGAATTTCTGGTGATCCCTCTTGAGCATGTATGCTTCTGCTACTTGTTCTACATCACACTTCTTCCACAAACGGCGAAACGCTTTGACTCGGTGAGTTTCACGGCATTACGACTTCGATGCCCCGGTTGTCGAAATTCAGTTGCCTTTGAATTTCGGCTGATCCCTCTTGAAAATGTATGCTTCTGCTACTTGTTCTACATAAGACTTTCTTCCAAAAACGGCGAAACGCTTTGACTCGGTTAGTTTCGCGGCATTCCGACTTCGATACCCCGGTTGCCGAAATTCAGTTGCCTTTGAATTTCGGGTGATCCCTGTTGAGCATGTATGCTTCTGCTACTTGTTCTACATCGGACTTGCGGCAAAACGCTCTGACTCAGTGAGTTTCGCGGCATTCCGACTTGGATGCACTTGTTGCCGAAATTCAGTTGCCTTTGAAATTCTGGTTATCCCTCTTGAGCATGTATGCTTCTGCTACTTGTTCTACATTCAGACTTTCTTCGCAAACGGCGAAACGCTTTGACTCGGTGAGTTTCGCGGCATTCCGACTTCGATGCCCCGGTTGCCGAAATTCAGTTGCCTTTGAATTTTGGGTGATCCCTCTTGAGCATGTATGCTTGTGCTACTTGTTCTACATCAGACTTCCTTCCGCAAATGGGGAAACACTTTGACTCATTGAGTTTCGCGGCATTCCGATTTCGATGTCCCGGTTTCCGAAATTCAGTTGCCTTTGAATTTCGGGTGATCCCTTTTGAGCATGTATGCTTCTGCTACTTGTTCTACATCAGACTTTCTTCCGCAAACGGCGAAACACTTTGACTCGGTGAGTTTCGCGGCATTCCGACTTCGATGCCCGGTTGCCGAAATTCAGTTGCCTTTGAATTTCGGGTGATCCCTCTTGAGCATGTATGCTTCTGCTACTTGTTCTACATCAGACTTTCTTCCGCAAACGGCGAAACGCTTTGAATCTGTGAGTTTCGCGGCATTTCGACTTCGATTCCTCGGTTGCCGAAATTCAGTTGCCTTTGAATTTCGGGTGATCCCTCTTGAGCATGTATGCTTCTGCTACTTGTTCTACATCAGAGTTTCTTCCGCAAACGGCGAAAACGCTTTGACTTGTGAGTTTCGCGGCGTTCCGACTTCGATGCCCCTGTTGCCGAAATTCAGTTGCCTTTGAATTTCGGGTGATCCCTCTTGAGCATGTATGCTTCTGCTACTTGTTCTACTCAGACTTTCTTCCGCAAACGGCGAAACGCTTTGACTCGGTGAGTTTCGCGGCATTCCGACTTCGATGCCCCGGTTGCCGAAATTCAGTTGCCTTTGAATTTCGGGTGATCCCTCTTGAGCATGTATGCTTCTGCTACTTGGTCTACATCAGACTTACTTCCGCAAACGGCGAAACGCTTTGACTCGGTGAGTTTCGCGGCATTCCGACCTCGATGCCCGTTTGCCGAAATTCAGTTGCCTTTGAATTTCGGGTGATCCCTCTTGAGCATGTATGCTTCTGCTACTTGTTCTACATCAGACTTTCTTCCGCAAACGGGGAAACGCTTTGACTCGGTGAGTTTCGCGGCATTCCGACGACTTCGATGACCCGTTTGCCGAAATTCAGTATGCCTTTGTATTTGGGGTGATCCCTCTTGAGCATGTATGCTTCTGCTACTTGTTCTTCATCACACTTTCTTCCGCAAACGTCGAAACGCTTTGACTCGGTGAGTATCGGCGGGGCATTCCGCCTTTCGATGCCCCGGTTGCCGAAATTCAGTTGCCTTTGAATTTCGGGTGATACCACCCTTAATCATGTAATGCTTTCTGCTACTTGGTTCTAACATCAGACTTTCATTCCGCAAAACAGCGAAACGCTTTGACTCGGTGAGTTTCGTGCATTCCGACTTCGATTCCCCGTATTGCCGAAATTCAGTTGCCTTCTGAATTTCCGGGTGATCCCTCTTGAGCATGTATGCTTCTGCTACTCTTGTTCCTACAATTAGACTTCTTGTTCTTCCGCAAACCTCGAAACGCTTTGAACTCGCTGAATTTTCGCGGCATTCCGACTTCGATGCCCCGGTTTGCCGAAATTCAGTATGCCTTTCAATTTCGGGTGATTCTCTCCTCTTTAAGGCATGTATGGGTTCTGCTACTTGTTCTACATCAGACTTCTTCTTCTACGCAGATGGCGAAACGCAATAGACTTCGGATAGAATTCGCGAAATTTCGACATCGTGATGCCCCGGTTTGCCGAAATTCAGTTGAGCCTTTGAATTTCTTTCCCGGGTGATCCCTCTTGGAGCATGTATGCTTCTGCTACTTGTTCAATACATTCAGACTTTCTTCCGAAAACGGCGAAACGCTTTTGACTTCGTTGAGATTCGCTGCAATTCGCGACTATTTCGTTGCTTCACGTTGCCGAAATTCAGTTGGCCTTTGAATTATTCGGTGATCCACTCTTGAGCATGTATGCTTCTGCTACTTGTTCTACATCAGACTTTCTTCCGCAAACGGCGAAACGCCTTTGCCAGAGTCGGTGAGTTTCGCGGCATTCCGACTTCGATCGTCCCCGTTATGCCGAAATTCCTAGTTGCCTTTGAATTTCTGGGTAAATTCCCTCTCTTGAGCATGTATGCTTCCGCTACTTGTATTCTACATCAGTAATTCTTTCTTTCGCAAACAGGTCGAAACGCTTATGAATCGGTGGAGTTTCGCGGTCATTCCAGACTTCGATGCCCCGGATGCGGAAATTCAGTTGCCATTTGAATTTCGGGTGATCCCCTCTCTTGAGCATGTATACTTGTTGCTACTGTGTTCTACATCAGACTTTCTTCTGCAACACGGCGAAATACGCTTTGACTCGGTGAGTTAACTGGCGGCATTCCCCAATTTCGATGCCATGCCGGTTTGCCCGGAAATAATCAGTTGCATGAATTTCGGGTGAACCCTCTTGGAGCATGTAATGCTTCAGCTAGCTATGTTCTACATCAGACGTGTCTTCTACGCAAATGGAGAAACGCTTTGACTCGGTGAGTATTTGGCCGCGGCATTCGCGACTTCGATGCCCCAGATTGTTCCGAAATTTCAGTTGCCTTTGAATTTTCGGGTGATCCCTCTTGAGCATAGTATGTCTTCTGCTACTTGTTCTACATCAGACTTTCTTCCGCAAACGGCGAAACGCTTGTGGAACAGGACGGTGAGTTTTCGCGGAAATTTCCAGCCTGTGGAATGGTTCGATGGCCGCCGGATTGCCGAAATTCAATTGCCTTTGAATTTCGTGTGATCCCTCTTGAGCATGTAAGCTTTCCTTGCTACTTGTATCTACATGCGCAGTACGTTCTTCCGCAAAAATACGTCGAAACGCTTAGCCCTCAGGTGAGATTGCGACATTCCGACTTTCGATAGGCCCCCCCGTTTGCCGAAATTCAGTTGGCATTGAATTTCGGGTTGATCCCTCTTGAGCATCTATGCTGCTGACTAACTTGTTCTACATCATACTTTCATCCGCAAGACAGGGCGAAACCGCTTTAGACTCGGATGAATTTCGCGTCATTCCGACTTCGTAATACCCCGGTTACCCGCCGAAAATTCAGTTGCCTTTTGGATTTTCGGGTGATCCCTCTTGAGCATGTATGCTTCCCTGCTAACTTGGTTCTACATCAGACTTTCTTACCGCAAACGGCGAAACGCTTCTTGACTTCGAGTAGAGTTTCCGCAGCCATATTCCGACTTTTCAATTCCCGCGTTTTGCCAGAAATTTTCCAGTTGCCTTTTGGATTTCGGTGATCCCTCCTGAGCATGTATTCTTCTGCTACTTGTTCTACATCAGAACTTCTTCTTTCCCGCAAACGGCGAAACTGCTATTGTGGCAGTGAGTTTCGCGTGCATTCCTAATTAGATGCTCCGTTTGGCGAAATTCTAGTTGCCTTTGAATTTCGGTGATCCCGTCTTGAGCATGTATGCTTCTGCTGACTTGGTTCTACATCATATTTCTTTTTCACAAACGGCGAAACTTTCTTCCCGCAAACTGCGAAAACGCTTTTGCCATCGCTGATGTTTCGTCTGGCATTCCGACTTCGATGCCCCGGATGCCGAAATTCAGTTGCCTTTGAATTTCGGGTGATCCCTTCTTTTGAGCATGTATGCTTCTGCTACTTGGTTCTAACAAACAGACTTTCTCCCGCAAACATCGAAACGCTTTGACTATCGGTGAGTTTCGCGAAATTCCGACTGTCGATGCCCCCGGTTGCCTGAAATTCCAGTTGCCTTTGAATTTCCTGGTGATCCCTTCTTGAAGCATAGTAATGCTTATGCTACCATTGTTTCTACAATTAGACTTTCTTCCGCAAGAACGGCGAAACGCTTTTGACTTTCGTTATAGATCCAGGCGACAATTCTCGACTTCGATGCTCTCCCGGTTGCCAAAATTTTCAGTTGCCTTTGAAATTTCGGGTGATTCCCCGTCTTGAGCATCTTATGCTTCTGCTACTTGTTCTAGCAATCAGACTTTCTTTCCCGCAAACAGCGAAACGCTTTGACCTCGGGTAGTTTTTCCGCGGCATTCCGTCCCTCTCCCCCCGACTTCGATTTCGCCATTTGCCTGAAATTCAGTTGCCTTAGAATTTCGGGTGATCCCTCTTGAGCATTGTATGCTGCTTTTCTGCGTAACTTGTTCTAACATCAGACTTTCTTCCGCAAACAGAACGGGCGAAACGCTTTGATTCATTAGTTTCGCGGGCATTCCGACTTCGATGCCCCGGTTGCTGAAATTCAGTTGCCTTGCATTTCCGGTGATCACTCCTCTTAAGCATGTATGCTTCTGCTACTTGTTCTACGCAGACTTTCTCTTCCGCAAACGGCGAAACCGCTTTGACTTCGTATATTTTTCATTGCAATTCCGCCTTTCGATGCCCTGGTTTGCCGAAATTCAGTTGCCTTTTGAATTTCGGGTGATCCCTCTTTGAGCATGAATGCTTCTGCTACTTGTTCTACATCATACTTTCTACCGCGAAAACGGCGAAACGCTTGTGACTCGGTTATTTTCGGCTTGCATTCCGACTTCAATTCCCGTGGTTGCCGAATATCAGTTGCCTTTGAATTTCGGGTGATCCCTCTTTAGCATAGTAATTCTTCTGCTACTTGTTCTACATCAGACTTTCTTCCGCAAACGACGTAATGCTTTGAGTCGGTGAGTGTCGCGGCAATTCCCCGACCTTCGATGCCCCCTGTATAGTCAAATTCTAGTTGCCTTTAGATTTCCGGGTAACCCCCTCTTGAGCATGAATGCTTGTGCTACTTGTTCTACATCAGTCATTCTTCCACAAACGGCGAAACGCTTTGACTCGGTGAGGTATCGCAGGCATTCCGACTTCGATGCCCCGGTTTGATACGAAATTCAGGTGCCGTTATGGGAATTTCGGGTGATCCCTCTTGAGCCTGTATACATGTCTGCTACTTGTTACTACATCAGACTATCTTTCCGCAAACGGCGAATCGCATTGACTCGGTGAGTTTGGCGGCATTCCAACTTCGATGCCCCGGTTGCCGAAATTCAGTTGCGTCATTTCGGGTGATCCTTATTGAGCATGTATGCTTCTGCTACTTGTTTTCAACAACATACTTTCATCCGCAAATGGTGAAATGCTTAGACTCTGTGAAGTTTCGCGACGTTCGGTAACATCGATGCCCCCGGTTGCCGAAATTCTGTTGCCTTTGAATTTCGGGCGATCCCTCTTGAGCATGTATGCTTCTGCTACTTGTTCTACATCAGACTTTCTTCCGCAAATGGCGAAACGCTTGGACTTCGTGAGTTTCGGGGCATTCCGCCTTCGATGCCCCGGTTGCCGAAATTCAATTGCCTTTGAATTTCGGGTGATCCCTCTTGAGCATGTATGCTTCTGCTACTTGTTCTAGATCAGACTTTCTTCCGCAAACAGCGAAATGCTTTGACTCGGTGAGTTTTGTGGCATTCCGACTTCGATGCCTGTTTTGCCGAAATTCAGTTGGCATTGAATTTGGGGTGATCCGTCTTGAGCATGTATATTTCTGCTACTTGTTCTACATGAGACTTTCTTCCGCAAACGGTGAAACGCTTTGACTTCGTTATTTTCGCTGCATTCGGCCTTCGATGCCCCGGTTGCCGAAATTCAGTTGCCTTTCAATTTCGGGTGATCCCTCTTAAGCATGTTTGGTTCTGCTACTTGTTCTACGTCAGACTTTCTTCCGCAAACGGCGAAACGCTTTGACTTCGTTATTTTCGATGCATTCCGCCTTCGATGCCCTGGTTGCCGAAATTCAGTTGCCTTTGAATTTCGGGTGATCCCTCTTGAGCATGTATGCTTCTGCTACTTGTTCTACATCAGACTTTCTTCCGCAAACGGCGAAACGCTTTGACTTCGTTATTTTCGCTGCATTCCGCCTTCAATGCCCCGGTTCCCGAAATTCAGTTGCTTGAATTTCGGGTGATCCCTATTGAGCATGTATGCTTCTGCTACTTGTTCTACATCAGACTTCTTCCGCAAATGGTGAAATGCTTTGACTCGGTGAGTTTTGCGGCGTTCAAACTTCGATGCCCCGGTTGCCGAAATTCTGTTGCCTTTGAATTTCGGGTGATCCCTCTTGAGCATGTATGCTTCTGCTACTTGTTCTACATCAGACTTTCTTCCGCAAACAGCAAAACGCTTTGACTCGGTGAGTTTCGTGGCATTCCGACTTCGATGCCCCGGTTGCCGAAATTCAATTGCCTTTGAATTTCGGGTGATCCCTCTTGAGCATGTATGCTTCTGCTACTTGTTCTACATCAGACTTTCTTCCGCAAACGGGGAAACGCTTTGACTCGGTGAGTTTCGCGGCATTCCGACTTCGATGCCCGGCTGCCGAAATTCAGTTGCCTTTGAATTTCGGGTGATCCCTCTTGAGCATGTATGCTTCTGCCACTTGTTCTGCATCAGACTTCTTCCGCAAACGGCGAAACGCTTTGACTCGGTGAGTTTCGCGGCATTCCGACTTCGATGCCCCGGTTGCCGAAATTCAGTTGCCTTTGAATTTCGGGTGATCCCTCTTGAGCATGTATGCTTCTGCTACTTGTTCTACATCAGACTTTCTTCCGCAAACGACGAAACGCTTTGACTCGGTGAGTTTCGCGGCATTTCGACTTCGATGCCCCGGTTGCCGAAATTCAGTTGCCTTTGAATTTCGGGTGATCCCTCTTGAGCATGTATGCTTCTGCTACTTGTTCTACATCAGACTTTCTTCCGCAAACGGCGAAACGCTTTGACTCGGTGAGTTTCGCGGCATTCCGACTTCGATGCCCCGGTTGCCGAAATTCAGTTGCCTTTGAATTTCGGGTGATCCCTCTTGAGCATGTATGCTTCTGCTACTTGTTCTACATCAGACTTTCTTCCGCAAACGGCGAAACGCTTTGACTCGGTGAGTTTCGCGGCATTCCGACTTCGATGCCCCGGTTGCCGAAATTCAGTTGCCTTTGAATTTCGGGTGATCCCTCTTGAGCATGTATGCTTCTGCTACTTGTTCTACATCAGACTTTCTTCCGCAAACGGCGAAACGCTTTGACTCGGTGAGTTTCGCGGCATTCCGACTTCGATGCCCCGGTTGCCGAAATTCAGTTGCCTTTGAATTTCGGGTGATCCCTCTTGAGCATGTATGCTTCTGCTACTTGTTCTACATCAGACTTTCTTCCGCAAACGGCGAAACGCTTTGACTCGGTGAGTTTCGCGGCATTCCGACTTCGATGCCCCGGTTGCCGAAATTCAGTTGCCTTTGAATTTCGGGTGATCCCTCTTGAGCATGTATGCTTCTGCTACTTGTTCTACATCAGACTTTCTTCCGCAAACGGCGAAACGCTTTGACTCGGTGAGTTTCGCGGCATTCCGACTTCGATGCCCCGGTTGCCGAAATTCAGTTGCCTTTGAATTTCGGGTGATCCCTCTTGAGCATGTATGCTTCTGCTACTTGTTCTACATCAGACTTTCTTCCGCAAACGGCGAAACGCTTTGACTCGGTGAGTTTCGCGGCATTCCGACTTCGATGCCCCGGTTGCCGAAATTCAGTTGCCTTTGAATTTCGGGTGATCCCTCTTGAGCATGTATGCTTCTGCTACTTGTTCTACATCAGACTTTCTTCCGCAAACGGCGAAACGCTTTGACTCGGTGAGTTTCGCGGCATTCCGACTTCGATGCCCCGGTTGCCGAAATTCAGTTGCCTTTGAATTTCGGGTGATCCCTCTTGAGCATGTATGCTTCTGCTACTTGTTCTACATCAGACTTTCTTCCGCAAACGGCGAAACGCTTTGACTCGGTGAGTTTCGCGGCATTCCGACTTCGATGCCCCGGTTGCCGAAATTCAGTTGCCTTTGAATTTCGGGTGATCCCTCTTGAGCATGTATGCTTCTGCTACTTGTTCTACATCAGACTTTCTTCCGCAAACGGCGAAACGCTTTGACTCGGTGAGTTTCGCGGCATTCCGACTTCGATGCCCCGGTTGCCGAAATTCAGTTGCCTTTGAATTTCGGGTGATCCCTCTTGAGCATGTATGCTTCTGCTACTTGTTCTACATCAGACTTCTTCCGCAAACGGCGAAACGCTTTGACTCGGTGAGTTTCGCGGCATTCCGACTTCGATGCCCCGGTTGCCGAAATTCAGTTGCCTTTGAATTTCGGGTGATCCCTCTTGAGCATGTATGCTTCTGCTACTTGTTCTACATCAGACTTTCTTCCGCAAACGGCGAAACGCTTTGACTCGGTGAGTTTCGCGGCATTCCGACTTCGATGCCCGGTTGCCGAAATTCAGTTGCCTTTGAATTTCGGGTGATCCCTCTTGAGCATGTATGCTTCTGCTACTTGTTCTACATCAGACTTTCTTCCGCAAACGGCGAAACGCTTTGACTCGGTGAGTTTCGCGGCATTCCGACTTCGATGCCCCGGTTGCCGAAATTCAGTTGCCTTTGAATTTCGGGTGATCCCTCTTGAGCATGTATGCTTCTGCTACTTGTTCTACATCAGACTTTCTTCCGCAAACGGCGAAACGCTTTGACTCGGTGAGTTTCGCGGCATTCCGACTTCGATGCCCCGGTTGCCGAAATTCAGTTGCCTTTGAATTTCGGGTGATCCCTCTTGAGCATGTATGCTTCTGCTACTTGTTCTACATCAGACTTTCTTCCGCAAACGGCGAAACGCTTTGACTCGGTGAGTTTCGCGGCATTCCGACTTCGATGCCCCGGTTGCCGAAATTCAGTTGCCTTTGAATTTCGGGTGATCCCTCTTGAGCATGTATGCTTCTGCTACTTGTTCTACATCAGACTTTCTTCCGCAAACGGCGAAACGCTTTGACTCGGTGAGTTTCGCGGCATTCCGACTTCGATGCCCCGGTTGCCGAAATTCAGTTGCCTTTGAATTTCGGGTGATCCCTCTTGAGCATGTATGCTTCTGCTACTTGTTCTACATCAGACTTTCTTCCGCAAACGGCGAAACGCTTTGACTCGGTGAGTTTCGCGGCATTCCGACTTCGATGCCCCGGTTGCCGAAATTCAGTTGCCTTTGAATTTCGGGTGATCCCTCTTGAGCATGTATGCTTCTGCTACTTGTTCTACATCAGACTTTCTTCCGCAAACGGCGAAACGCTTTGACTCGGTGAGTTTCGCGGCATTCCGACTTCGATGCCCCGGTTGCCGAAATTCAGTTGCCTTTGAATTTCGGGTGATCCCTCTTGAGCATGTATGCTTCTGCTACTTGTTCTACATCAGACTTTCTTCCGCAAACGGCGAAACGCTTTGACTCGGTGAGTTTCGCGGCATTCCGACTTCGATGCCCCGGTTGCCGAAATTCAGTTGCCTTTGAATTTCGGGTGATCCCTCTTGAGCATGTATGCTTCTGCTACTTGTTCTACATCAGACTTTCTTCCGCAAACGGCGAAACGCTTTGACTCGGTGAGTTTCGCGGCATTCCGACTTCGATGCCCCGGTTGCCGAAATTCAGTTGCCTTTGAATTTCGGGTGATCCCTCTTGAGCATGTATGCTTCTGCTACTTGTTCTACATCAGACTTTCTTCCGCAAACGGCGAAACGCTTTGACTCGGTGAGTTTCGCGGCATTCCGACTTCGATGCCCCGGTTGCCGAAATTCAGTTGCCTTTGAATTTCGGGTGATCCCTCTTGAGCATGTATGCTTCTGCTACTTGTTCTACATCAGACTTTCTTCCGCAAACGGCGAAACGCTTTGACTCGGTGAGTTTCGCGGCATTCCGACTTCGATGCCCCGGTTGCCGAAATTCAGTTGCCTTTGAATTTCGGGTGATCCCTCTTGAGCATGTATGCTTCTGCTACTTGTTCTACATCAGACTTTCTTCCGCAAACGGCGAAACGCTTTGACTCGGTGAGTTTCGCGGCATTCCGACTTCGATGCCCCGGTTGCCGAAATTCAGTTGCCTTTGAATTTCGGGTGATCCCTCTTGAGCATGTATGCTTCTGCTACTTGTTCTACATCAGACTTTCTTCCGCAAACGGCGAAACGCTTTGACTCGGTGAGTTTCGCGGCATTCCGACTTCGATGCCCCGGTTGCCGAAATTCAGTTGCCTTTGAATTTCGGGTGATCCCTCTTGAGCATGTATGCTTCTGCTACTTGTTCTACATCAGACTTTCTTCCGCAAACGGCGAAACGCTTTGACTCGGTGAGTTTCGCGGCATTCCGACTTCGATGCCCCGGTTGCCGAAATTCAGTTGCCTTTGAATTTCGGGTGATCCCTCTTGAGCATGTATGCTTCTGCTACTTGTTCTACATCAGACTTTCTTCCGCAAACGGCGAAACGCTTTGACTCGGTGAGTTTCGCGGCATTCCGACTTCGATGCCCCGGTTGCCGAAATTCAGTTGCCTTTGAATTTCGGGTGATCCCTCTTGAGCATGTATGCTTCTGCTACTTGTTCTACATCAGACTTCTTCCGCAAACGGCGAAACGCTTTGACTCGGTGAGTTTCGCGGCATTCCGACTTCGATGCCCCGGTTGCCGAAATTCAGTTGCCTTTGAATTTCGGGTGATCCCTCTTGAGCATGTATGCTTCTGCTACTTGTTCTACATCAGACTTTCTTCCGCAAACGGCGAAACGCTTTGACTCGGTGAGTTTCGCGGCATTCCGACTTCGATGCCCCGGTTGCCGAAATTCAGTTGCCTTTGAATTTCGGGTGATCCCTCTTGAGCATGTATGCTTCTGCTACTTGTTCTACATCAGACTTCTTCCGCAAACGGCGAAACGCTTTGACTCGGTGAGTTTCGCGGCATTCCGACTTCGATGCCCCGGTTGCCGAAATTCAGTTGCCTTTGAATTTCGGGTGATCCCTCTTGAGCATGTATGCTTCTGCTACTTGTTCTACATCAGACTTTCTTCCGCAAACGGCGAAACGCTTTGACTCGGTGAGTTTCGCGGCATTCCGACTTCGATGCCCCGGTTGCCGAAATTCAGTTGCCTTTGAATTTCGGGTGATCCCTCTTGAGCATGTATGCTTCTGCTACTTGTTCTACATCAGACTTTCTTCCGCAAACGGCGAAACGCTTTGACTCGGTGAGTTTCGCGGCATTCCGACTTCGATGCCCCGGTTGCCGAAATTCAGTTGCCTTTGAATTTCGGGTGATCCCTCTTGAGCATGTATGCTTCTGCTACTTGTTCTACATCAGACTTCTTCCGCAAACGGCGAAACGCTTTGACTCGGTGAGTTTCGCGGCATTCCGACTTCGATGCCCCGGTTGCCGAAATTCAGTTGCCTTTGAATTTCGGGTGATCCCTCTTGAGCATGTATGCTTCTGCTACTTGTTCTACATCAGACTTTCTTCCGCAAACGGCGAAACGCTTTGACTCGGTGAGTTTCGCGGCATTCCGACTTCGATGCCCCGGTTGCCGAAATTCAGTTGCCTTTGAATTTCGGGTGATCCCTCTTGAGCATGTATGCTTCTGCTACTTGTTCTACATCAGACTTTCTTCCGCAAACGGCGAAACGCTTTGACTCGGTGAGTTTCGCGGCATTCCGACTTCGATGCCCCGGTTGCCGAAATTCAGTTGCCTTTGAATTTCGGGTGATCCCTCTTGAGCATGTATGCTTCTGCTACTTGTTCTACATCAGACTTTCTTCCGCAAACGGCGAAACGCTTTGACTCGGTGAGTTTCGCGGCATTCCGACTTCGATGCCCCGGTTGCCGAAATTCAGTTGCCTTTGAATTTCGGGTGATCCCTCTTGAGCATGTATGCTTCTGCTACTTGTTCTACATCAGACTTTCTTCCGCAAACGGCGAAACGCTTTGACTCGGTGAGTTTCGCGGCATTCCGACTTCGATGCCCCGGTTGCCGAAATTCAGTTGCCTTTGAATTTCGGGTGATCCCTCTTGAGCATGTATGCTTCTGCTACTTGTTCTACATCAGACTTTCTTCCGCAAACGGCGAAACGCTTTGACTCGGTGAGTTTCGCGGCATTCCGACTTCGATGCCCCGGTTGCCGAAATTCAGTTGCCTTTGAATTTCGGGTGATCCCTCTTGAGCATGTATGCTTCTGCTACTTGTTCTACATCAGACTTTCTTCCGCAAACGGCGAAACGCTTTGACTCGGTGAGTTTCGCGGCATTCCGACTTCGATGCCCCGGTTGCCGAAATTCAGTTGCCTTTGAATTTCGGGTGATCCCTCTTGAGCATGTATGCTTCTGCTACTTGTTCTACATCAGACTTTCTTCCGCAAACGGCGAAACGCTTTGACTCGGTGAGTTTCGCGGCATTCCGACTTCGATGCCCCGGTTGCCGAAATTCAGTTGCCTTTGAATTTCGGGTGATCCCTCTTGAGCATGTATGCTTCTGCTACTTGTTCTACATCAGACTTTCTTCCGCAAACGGCGAAACGCTTTGACTCGGTGAGTTTCGCGGCATTCCGACTTCGATGCCCCGGTTGCCGAAATTCAGTTGCCTTTGAATTTCGGGTGATCCCTCTTGAGCATGTATGCTTCTGCTACTTGTTCTACATCAGACTTTCTTCCGCAAACGGCGAAACGCTTTGACTCGGTGAGTTTCGCGGCATTCCGACTTCGATGCCCCGGTTGCCGAAATTCAGTTGCCTTTGAATTTCGGGTGATCCCTCTTGAGCATGTATGCTTCTGCTACTTGTTCTACATCAGACTTTCTTCCGCAAACGGCGAAACGCTTTGACTCGGTGAGTTTCGCGGCATTCCGACTTCGATGCCCCGGTTGCCGAAATTCAGTTGCCTTTGAATTTCGGGTGATCCCTCTTGAGCATGTATGCTTCTGCTACTTGTTCTACATCAGACTTCTTCCGCAAACGGCGAAACGCTTTGACTCGGTGAGTTTCGCGGCATTCCGACTTCGATGCCCCGGTTGCCGAAATTCAGTTGCCTTTGAATTTCGGGTGATCCCTCTTGAGCATGTATGCTTCTGCTACTTGTTCTACATCAGACTTTCTTCCGCAAACGGCGAAACGCTTTGACTCGGTGAGTTTCGCGGCATTCCGACTTCGATGCCCCGGTTGCCGAAATTCAGTTGCCTTTGAATTTCGGGTGATCCCTCTTGAGCATGTATGCTTCTGCTACTTGTTCTACATCAGACTTTCTTCCGCAAACGGCGAAACGCTTTGACTCGGTGAGTTTCGCGGCATTCCGACTTCGATGCCCCGGTTGCCGAAATTCAGTTGCCTTTGAATTTCGGGTGATCCCTCTTGAGCATGTATGCTTCTGCTACTTGTTCTACATCAGACTTTCTTCCGCAAACGGCGAAACGCTTTGACTCGGTGAGTTTCGCGGCATTCCGACTTCGATGCCCCGGTTGCCGAAATTCAGTTGCCTTTGAATTTCGGGTGATCCCTCTTGAGCATGTATGCTTCTGCTACTTGTTCTACATCAGACTTTCTTCCGCAAACGGCGAAACGCTTTGACTCGGTGAGTTTCGCGGCATTCCGACTTCGATGCCCCGGTTGCCGAAATTCAGTTGCCTTTGAATTTCGGGTGATCCCTCTTGAGCATGTATGCTTCTGCTACTTGTTCTACATCAGACTTTCTTCCGCAAACGGCGAAACGCTTTGACTCGGTGAGTTTCGCGGCATTCCGACTTCGATGCCCCGGTTGCCGAAATTCAGTTGCCTTTGAATTTCGGGTGATCCCTCTTGAGCATGTATGCTTCTGCTACTTGTTCTACATCAGACTTCTTCCGCAAACGGCGAAACGCTTTGACTCGGTGAGTTTCGCGGCATTCCGACTTCGATGCCCCGGTTGCCGAAATTCAGTTGCCTTTGAATTTCGGGTGATCCCTCTTGAGCATGTATGCTTCTGCTACTTGTTCTACATCAGACTTTCTTCCGCAAACGGCGAAACGCTTTGACTCGGTGAGTTTCGCGGCATTCCGACTTCGATGCCCCGGTTGCCGAAATTCAGTTGCCTTTGAATTTCGGGTGATCCCTCTTGAGCATGTATGCTTCTGCTACTTGTTCTACATCAGACTTCTTCCGCAAACGGCGAAACGCTTTGACTCGGTGAGTTTCGCGGCATTCCGACTTCGATGCCCCGGTTGCCGAAATTCAGTTGCCTTTGAATTTCGGGTGATCCCTCTTGAGCATGTATGCTTCTGCTACTTGTTCTACATCAGACTTTCTTCCGCAAACGGCGAAACGCTTTGACTCGGTGAGTTTCGCGGCATTCCGACTTCGATGCCCCGGTTGCCGAAATTCAGTTGCCTTTGAATTTCGGGTGATCCCTCTTGAGCATGTATGCTTCTGCTACTTGTTCTACATCAGACTTTCTTCCGCAAACGGCGAAACGCTTTGACTCGGTGAGTTTCGCGGCATTCCGACTTCGATGCCCCGGTTGCCGAAATTCAGTTGCCTTTGAATTTCGGGTGATCCCTCTTGAGCATGTATGCTTCTGCTACTTGTTCTACATCAGACTTCTTCCGCAAACGGCGAAACGCTTTGACTCGGTGAGTTTCGCGGCATTCCGACTTCGATGCCCCGGTTGCCGAAATTCAGTTGCCTTTGAATTTCGGGTGATCCCTCTTGAGCATGTATGCTTCTGCTACTTGTTCTACATCAGACTTTCTTCCGCAAACGGCGAAACGCTTTGACTCGGTGAGTTTCGCGGCATTCCGACTTCGATGCCCCGGTTGCCGAAATTCAGTTGCCTTTGAATTTCGGGTGATCCCTCTTGAGCATGTATGCTTCTGCTACTTGTTCTACATCAGACTTTCTTCCGCAAACGGCGAAACGCTTTGACTCGGTGAGTTTCGCGGCATTCCGACTTCGATGCCCCGGTTGCCGAAATTCAGTTGCCTTTGAATTTCGGGTGATCCCTCTTGAGCATGTATGCTTCTGCTACTTGTTCTACATCAGACTTTCTTCCGCAAACGGCGAAACGCTTTGACTCGGTGAGTTTCGCGGCATTCCGACTTCGATGCCCCGGTTGCCGAAATTCAGTTGCCTTTGAATTTCGGGTGATCCCTCTTGAGCATGTATGCTTCTGCTACTTGTTCTACATCAGACTTTCTTCCGCAAACGGCGAAACGCTTTGACTCGGTGAGTTTCGCGGCATTCCGACTTCGATGCCCCGGTTGCCGAAATTCAGTTGCCTTTGAATTTCGGGTGATCCCTCTTGAGCATGTATGCTTCTGCTACTTGTTCTACATCAGACTTTCTTCCGCAAACGGCGAAACGCTTTGACTCGGTGAGTTTCGCGGCATTCCGACTTCGATGCCCCGGTTGCCGAAATTCAGTTGCCTTTGAATTTCGGGTGATCCCTCTTGAGCATGTATGCTTCTGCTACTTGTTCTACATCAGACTTTCTTCCGCAAACGGCGAAACGCTTTGACTCGGTGAGTTTCGCGGCATTCCGACTTCGATGCCCCGGTTGCCGAAATTCAGTTGCCTTTGAATTTCGGGTGATCCCTCTTGAGCATGTATGCTTCTGCTACTTGTTCTACATCAGACTTTCTTCCGCAAACGGCGAAACGCTTTGACTCGGTGAGTTTCGCGGCATTCCGACTTCGATGCCCCGGTTGCCGAAATTCAGTTGCCTTTGAATTTCGGGTGATCCCTCTTGAGCATGTATGCTTCTGCTACTTGTTCTACATCAGACTTTCTTCCGCAAACGGCGAAACGCTTTGACTCGGTGAGTTTCGCGGCATTCCGACTTCGATGCCCCGGTTGCCGAAATTCAGTTGCCTTTGAATTTCGGGTGATCCCTCTTGAGCATGTATGCTTCTGCTACTTGTTCTACATCAGACTTTCTTCCGCAAACGGCGAAACGCTTTGACTCGGTGAGTTTCGCGGCATTCCGACTTCGATGCCCCGGTTGCCGAAATTCAGTTGCCTTTGAATTTCGGGTGATCCCTCTTGAGCATGTATGCTTCTGCTACTTGTTCTACATCAGACTTTCTTCCGCAAACGGCGAAACGCTTTGACTCGGTGAGTTTCGCGGCATTCCGACTTCGATGCCCCGGTTGCCGAAATTCAGTTGCCTTTGAATTTCGGGTGATCCCTCTTGAGCATGTATGCTTCTGCTACTTGTTCTACATCAGACTTTCTTCCGCAAACGGCGAAACGCTTTGACTCGGTGAGTTTCGCGGCATTCCGACTTCGATGCCCCGGTTGCCGAAATTCAGTTGCCTTTGAATTTCGGGTGATCCCTCTTGAGCATGTATGCTTCTGCTACTTGTTCTACATCAGACTTTCTTCCGCAAACGGCGAAACGCTTTGACTCGGTGAGTTTCGCGGCATTCCGACTTCGATGCCCCGGTTGCCGAAATTCAGTTGCCTTTGAATTTCGGGTGATCCCTCTTGAGCATGTATGCTTCTGCTACTTGTTCTACATCAGACTTTCTTCCGCAAACGGCGAAACGCTTTGACTCGGTGAGTTTCGCGGCATTCCGACTTCGATGCCCCGGTTGCCGAAATTCAGTTGCCTTTGAATTTCGGGTGATCCCTCTTGAGCATGTATGCTTCTGCTACTTGTTCTACATCAGACTTTCTTCCGCAAACGGCGAAACGCTTTGACTCGGTGAGTTTCGCGGCATTCCGACTTCGATGCCCCGGTTGCCGAAATTCAGTTGCCTTTGAATTTCGGGTGATCCCTCTTGAGCATGTATGCTTCTGCTACTTGTTCTACATCAGACTTTCTTCCGCAAACGGCGAAACGCTTTGACTCGGTGAGTTTCGCGGCATTCCGACTTCGATGCCCCGGTTGCCGAAATTCAGTTGCCTTTGAATTTCGGGTGATCCCTCTTGAGCATGTATGCTTCTGCTACTTGTTCTACATCAGACTTTCTTCCGCAAACGGCGAAACGCTTTGACTCGGTGAGTTTCGCGGCATTCCGACTTCGATGCCCCGGTTGCCGAAATTCAGTTGCCTTTGAATTTCGGGTGATCCCTCTTGAGCATGTATGCTTCTGCTACTTGTTCTACATCAGACTTTCTTCCGCAAACGGCGAAACGCTTTGACTCGGTGAGTTTCGCGGCATTCCGACTTCGATGCCCCGGTTGCCGAAATTCAGTTGCCTTTGAATTTCGGGTGATCCCTCTTGAGCATGTATGCTTCTGCTACTTGTTCTACATCAGACTTTCTTCCGCAAACGGCGAAACGCTTTGACTCGGTGAGTTTCGCGGCATTCCGACTTCGATGCCCCGGTTGCCGAAATTCAGTTGCCTTTGAATTTCGGGTGATCCCTCTTGAGCATGTATGCTTCTGCTACTTGTTCTACATCAGACTTTCTTCCGCAAACGGCGAAACGCTTTGACTCGGTGAGTTTCGCGGCATTCCGACTTCGATGCCCCGGTTGCCGAAATTCAGTTGCCTTTGAATTTCGGGTGATCCCTCTTGAGCATGTATGCTTCTGCTACTTGTTCTACATCAGACTTTCTTCCGCAAACGGCGAAACGCTTTGACTCGGTGAGTTTCGCGGCATTCCGACTTCGATGCCCCGGTTGCCGAAATTCAGTTGCCTTTGAATTTCGGGTGATCCCTCTTGAGCATGTATGCTTCTGCTACTTGTTCTACATCAGACTTTCTTCCGCAAACGGCGAAACGCTTTGACTCGGTGAGTTTCGCGGCATTCCGACTTCGATGCCCCGGTTGCCGAAATTCAGTTGCCTTTGAATTTCGGGTGATCCCTCTTGAGCATGTATGCTTCTGCTACTTGTTCTACATCAGACTTTCTTCCGCAAACGGCGAAACGCTTTGACTCGGTGAGTTTCGCGGCATTCCGACTTCGATGCCCCGGTTGCCGAAATTCAGTTGCCTTTGAATTTCGGGTGATCCCTCTTGAGCATGTATGCTTCTGCTACTTGTTCTACATCAGACTTTCTTCCGCAAACGGCGAAACGCTTTGACTCGGTGAGTTTCGCGGCATTCCGACTTCGATGCCCCGGTTGCCGAAATTCAGTTGCCTTTGAATTTCGGGTGATCCCTCTTGAGCATGTATGCTTCTGCTACTTGTTCTACATCAGACTTTCTTCCGCAAACGGCGAAACGCTTTGACTCGGTGAGTTTCGCGGCATTCCGACTTCGATGCCCCGGTTGCCGAAATTCAGTTGCCTTTGAATTTCGGGTGATCCCTCTTGAGCATGTATGCTTCTGCTACTTGTTCTACATCAGACTTCTTCCGCAAACGGCGAAACGCTTTGACTCGGTGAGTTTCGCGGCATTCCGACTTCGATGCCCCGGTTGCCGAAATTCAGTTGCCTTTGAATTTCGGGTGATCCCTCTTGAGCATGTATGCTTCTGCTACTTGTTCTACATCAGACTTTCTTCCGCAAACGGCGAAACGCTTTGACTCGGTGAGTTTCGCGGCATTCCGACTTCGATGCCCCGGTTGCCGAAATTCAGTTGCCTTTGAATTTCGGGTGATCCCTCTTGAGCATGTATGCTTCTGCTACTTGTTCTACATCAGACTTTCTTCCGCAAACGGCGAAACGCTTTGACTCGGTGAGTTTCGCGGCATTCCGACTTCGATGCCCCGGTTGCCGAAATTCAGTTGCCTTTGAATTTCGGGTGATCCCTCTTGAGCATGTATGCTTCTGCTACTTGTTCTACATCAGACTTTCTTCCGCAAACGGCGAAACGCTTTGACTCGGTGAGTTTCGCGGCATTCCGACTTCGATGCCCCGGTTGCCGAAATTCAGTTGCCTTTGAATTTCGGGTGATCCCTCTTGAGCATGTATGCTTCTGCTACTTGTTCTACATCAGACTTTCTTCCGCAAACGGCGAAACGCTTTGACTCGGTGAGTTTCGCGGCATTCCGACTTCGATGCCCCGGTTGCCGAAATTCAGTTGCCTTTGAATTTCGGGTGATCCCTCTTGAGCATGTATGCTTCTGCTACTTGTTCTACATCAGACTTTCTTCCGCAAACGGCGAAACGCTTTGACTCGGTGAGTTTCGCGGCATTCCGACTTCGATGCCCCGGTTGCCGAAATTCAGTTGCCTTTGAATTTCGGGTGATCCCTCTTGAGCATGTATGCTTCTGCTACTTGTTCTACATCAGACTTTCTTCCGCAAACGGCGAAACGCTTTGACTCGGTGAGTTTCGCGGCATTCCGACTTCGATGCCCCGGTTGCCGAAATTCAGTTGCCTTTGAATTTCGGGTGATCCCTCTTGAGCATGTATGCTTCTGCTACTTGTTCTACATCAGACTTTCTTCCGCAAACGGCGAAACGCTTTGACTCGGTGAGTTTCGCGGCATTCCGACTTCGATGCCCCGGTTGCCGAAATTCAGTTGCCTTTGAATTTCGGGTGATCCCTCTTGAGCATGTATGCTTCTGCTACTTGTTCTACATCAGACTTCTTCCGCAAACGGCGAAACGCTTTGACTCGGTGAGTTTCGCGGCATTCCGACTTCGATGCCCCGGTTGCCGAAATTCAGTTGCCTTTGAATTTCGGGTGATCCCTCTTGAGCATGTATGCTTCTGCTACTTGTTCTACATCAGACTTTCTTCCGCAAACGGCGAAACGCTTTGACTCGGTGAGTTTCGCGGCATTCCGACTTCGATGCCCCGGTTGCCGAAATTCAGTTGCCTTTGAATTTCGGGTGATCCCTCTTGAGCATGTATGCTTCTGCTACTTGTTCTACATCAGACTTCTTCCGCAAACGGCGAAACGCTTTGACTCGGTGAGTTTCGCGGCATTCCGACTTCGATGCCCCGGTTGCCGAAATTCAGTTGCCTTTGAATTTCGGGTGATCCCTCTTGAGCATGTATGCTTCTGCTACTTGTTCTACATCAGACTTTCTTCCGCAAACGGCGAAACGCTTTGACTCGGTGAGTTTCGCGGCATTCCGACTTCGATGCCCCGGTTGCCGAAATTCAGTTGCCTTTGAATTTCGGGTGATCCCTCTTGAGCATGTATGCTTCTGCTACTTGTTCTACATCAGACTTTCTTCCGCAAACGGCGAAACGCTTTGACTCGGTGAGTTTCGCGGCATTCCGACTTCGATGCCCCGGTTGCCGAAATTCAGTTGCCTTTGAATTTCGGGTGATCCCTCTTGAGCATGTATGCTTCTGCTACTTGTTCTACATCAGACTTCTTCCGCAAACGGCGAAACGCTTTGACTCGGTGAGTTTCGCGGCATTCCGACTTCGATGCCCCGGTTGCCGAAATTCAGTTGCCTTTGAATTTCGGGTGATCCCTCTTGAGCATGTATGCTTCTGCTACTTGTTCTACATCAGACTTTCTTCCGCAAACGGCGAAACGCTTTGACTCGGTGAGTTTCGCGGCATTCCGACTTCGATGCCCCGGTTGCCGAAATTCAGTTGCCTTTGAATTTCGGGTGATCCCTCTTGAGCATGTATGCTTCTGCTACTTGTTCTACATCAGACTTCTTCCGCAAACGGCGAAACGCTTTGACTCGGTGAGTTTCGCGGCATTCCGACTTCGATGCCCCGGTTGCCGAAATTCAGTTGCCTTTGAATTTCGGGTGATCCCTCTTGAGCATGTATGCTTCTGCTACTTGTTCTACATCAGACTTTCTTCCGCAAACGGCGAAACGCTTTGACTCGGTGAGTTTCGCGGCATTCCGACTTCGATGCCCCGGTTGCCGAAATTCAGTTGCCTTTGAATTTCGGGTGATCCCTCTTGAGCATGTATGCTTCTGCTACTTGTTCTACATCAGACTTTCTTCCGCAAACGGCGAAACGCTTTGACTCGGTGAGTTTCGCGGCATTCCGACTTCGATGCCCCGGTTGCCGAAATTCAGTTGCCTTTGAATTTCGGGTGATCCCTCTTGAGCATGTATGCTTCTGCTACTTGTTCTACATCAGACTTTCTTCCGCAAACGGCGAAACGCTTTGACTCGGTGAGTTTCGCGGCATTCCGACTTCGATGCCCCGGTTGCCGAAATTCAGTTGCCTTTGAATTTCGGGTGATCCCTCTTGAGCATGTATGCTTCTGCTACTTGTTCTACATCAGACTTTCTTCCGCAAACGGCGAAACGCTTTGACTCGGTGAGTTTCGCGGCATTCCGACTTCGATGCCCCGGTTGCCGAAATTCAGTTGCCTTTGAATTTCGGGTGATCCCTCTTGAGCATGTATGCTTCTGCTACTTGTTCTACATCAGACTTCTTCCGCAAACGGCGAAACGCTTTGACTCGGTGAGTTTCGCGGCATTCCGACTTCGATGCCCCGGTTGCCGAAATTCAGTTGCCTTTGAATTTCGGGTGATCCCTCTTGAGCATGTATGCTTCTGCTACTTGTTCTACATCAGACTTCTTCCGCAAACGGCGAAACGCTTTGACTCGGTGAGTTTCGCGGCATTCCGACTTCGATGCCCCGGTTGCCGAAATTCAGTTGCCTTTGAATTTCGGGTGATCCCTCTTGAGCATGTATGCTTCTGCTACTTGTTCTACATCAGACTTTCTTCCGCAAACGGCGAAACGCTTTGACTCGGTGAGTTTCGCGGCATTCCGACTTCGATGCCCCGGTTGCCGAAATTCAGTTGCCTTTGAATTTCGGGTGATCCCTCTTGAGCATGTATGCTTCTGCTACTTGTTCTACATCAGACTTTCTTCCGCAAACGGCGAAACGCTTTGACTCGGTGAGTTTCGCGGCATTCCGACTTCGATGCCCCGGTTGCCGAAATTCAGTTGCCTTTGAATTTCGGGTGATCCCTCTTGAGCATGTATGCTTCTGCTACTTGTTCTACATCAGACTTTCTTCCGCAAACGGCGAAACGCTTTGACTCGGTGAGTTTCGCGGCATTCCGACTTCGATGCCCCGGTTGCCGAAATTCAGTTGCCTTTGAATTTCGGGTGATCCCTCTTGAGCATGTATGCTTCTGCTACTTGTTCTACATCAGACTTTCTTCCGCAAACGGCGAAACGCTTTGACTCGGTGAGTTTCGCGGCATTCCGACTTCGATGCCCCGGTTGCCGAAATTCAGTTGCCTTTGAATTTCGGGTGATCCCTCTTGAGCATGTATGCTTCTGCTACTTGTTCTACATCAGACTTTCTTCCGCAAACGGCGAAACGCTTTGACTCGGTGAGTTTCGCGGCATTCCGACTTCGATGCCCCGGTTGCCGAAATTCAGTTGCCTTTGAATTTCGGGTGATCCCTCTTGAGCATGTATGCTTCTGCTACTTGTTCTACATCAGACTTTCTTCCGCAAACGGCGAAACGCTTTGACTCGGTGAGTTTCGCGGCATTCCGACTTCGATGCCCCGGTTGCCGAAATTCAGTTGCCTTTGAATTTCGGGTGATCCCTCTTGAGCATGTATGCTTCTGCTACTTGTTCTACATCAGACTTTCTTCCGCAAACGGCGAAACGCTTTGACTCGGTGAGTTTCGCGGCATTCCGACTTCGATGCCCCGGTTGCCGAAATTCAGTTGCCTTTGAATTTCGGGTGATCCCTCTTGAGCATGTATGCTTCTGCTACTTGTTCTACATCAGACTTTCTTCCGCAAACGGCGAAACGCTTTGACTCGGTGAGTTTCGCGGCATTCCGACTTCGATGCCCCGGTTGCCGAAATTCAGTTGCCTTTGAATTTCGGGTGATCCCTCTTGAGCATGTATGCTTCTGCTACTTGTTCTACATCAGACTTTCTTCCGCAAACGGCGAAACGCTTTGACTCGGTGAGTTTCGCGGCATTCCGACTTCGATGCCCCGGTTGCCGAAATTCAGTTGCCTTTGAATTTCGGGTGATCCCTCTTGAGCATGTATGCTTCTGCTACTTGTTCTACATCAGACTTTCTTCCGCAAACGGCGAAACGCTTTGACTCGGTGAGTTTCGCGGCATTCCGACTTCGATGCCCCGGTTGCCGAAATTCAGTTGCCTTTGAATTTCGGGTGATCCCTCTTGAGCATGTATGCTTCTGCTACTTGTTCTACATCAGACTTTCTTCCGCAAACGGCGAAACGCTTTGACTCGGTGAGTTTCGCGGCATTCCGACTTCGATGCCCCGGTTGCCGAAATTCAGTTGCCTTTGAATTTCGGGTGATCCCTCTTGAGCATGTATGCTTCTGCTACTTGTTCTACATCAGACTTCTTCCGCAAACGGCGAAACGCTTTGACTCGGTGAGTTTCGCGGCATTCCGACTTCGATGCCCCGGTTGCCGAAATTCAGTTGCCTTTGAATTTCGGGTGATCCCTCTTGAGCATGTATGCTTCTGCTACTTGTTCTACATCAGACTTTCTTCCGCAAACGGCGAAACGCTTTGACTCGGTGAGTTTCGCGGCATTCCGACTTCGATGCCCCGGTTGCCGAAATTCAGTTGCCTTTGAATTTCGGGTGATCCCTCTTGAGCATGTATGCTTCTGCTACTTGTTCTACATCAGACTTTCTTCCGCAAACGGCGAAACGCTTTGACTCGGTGAGTTTCGCGGCATTCCGACTTCGATGCCCCGGTTGCCGAAATTCAGTTGCCTTTGAATTTCGGGTGATCCCTCTTGAGCATGTATGCTTCTGCTACTTGTTCTACATCAGACTTTCTTCCGCAAACGGCGAAACGCTTTGACTCGGTGAGTTTCGCGGCATTCCGACTTCGATGCCCCGGTTGCCGAAATTCAGTTGCCTTTGAATTTCGGGTGATCCCTCTTGAGCATGTATGCTTCTGCTACTTGTTCTACATCAGACTTTCTTCCGCAAACGGCGAAACGCTTTGACTCGGTGAGTTTCGCGGCATTCCGACTTCGATGCCCCGGTTGCCGAAATTCAGTTGCCTTTGAATTTCGGGTGATCCCTCTTGAGCATGTATGCTTCTGCTACTTGTTCTACATCAGACTTCTTCCGCAAACGGCGAAACGCTTTGACTCGGTGAGTTTCGCGGCATTCCGACTTCGATGCCCCGGTTGCCGAAATTCAGTTGCCTTTGAATTTCGGGTGATCCCTCTTGAGCATGTATGCTTCTGCTACTTGTTCTACATCAGACTTTCTTCCGCAAACGGCGAAACGCTTTGACTCGGTGAGTTTCGCGGCATTCCGACTTCGATGCCCCGGTTGCCGAAATTCAGTTGCCTTTGAATTTCGGGTGATCCCTCTTGAGCATGTATGCTTCTGCTACTTGTTCTACATCAGACTTTCTTCCGCAAACGGCGAAACGCTTTGACTCGGTGAGTTTCGCGGCATTCCGACTTCGATGCCCCGGTTGCCGAAATTCAGTTGCCTTTGAATTTCGGGTGATCCCTCTTGAGCATGTATGCTTCTGCTACTTGTTCTACATCAGACTTCTTCCGCAAACGGCGAAACGCTTTGACTCGGTGAGTTTCGCGGCATTCCGACTTCGATGCCCCGGTTGCCGAAATTCAGTTGCCTTTGAATTTCGGGTGATCCCTCTTGAGCATGTATGCTTCTGCTACTTGTTCTACATCAGACTTTCTTCCGCAAACGGCGAAACGCTTTGACTCGGTGAGTTTCGCGGCATTCCGACTTCGATGCCCCGGTTGCCGAAATTCAGTTGCCTTTGAATTTCGGGTGATCCCTCTTGAGCATGTATGCTTCTGCTACTTGTTCTACATCAGACTTTCTTCCGCAAACGGCGAAACGCTTTGACTCGGTGAGTTTCGCGGCATTCCGACTTCGATGCCCCGGTTGCCGAAATTCAGTTGCCTTTGAATTTCGGGTGATCCCTCTTGAGCATGTATGCTTCTGCTACTTGTTCTACATCAGACTTTCTTCCGCAAACGGCGAAACGCTTTGACTCGGTGAGTTTCGCGGCATTCCGACTTCGATGCCCCGGTTGCCGAAATTCAGTTGCCTTTGAATTTCGGGTGATCCCTCTTGAGCATGTATGCTTCTGCTACTTGTTCTACATCAGACTTTCTTCCGCAAACGGCGAAACGCTTTGACTCGGTGAGTTTCGCGGCATTCCGACTTCGATGCCCCGGTTGCCGAAATTCAGTTGCCTTTGAATTTCGGGTGATCCCTCTTGAGCATGTATGCTTCTGCTACTTGTTCTACATCAGACTTTCTTCCGCAAACGGCGAAACGCTTTGACTCGGTGAGTTTCGCGGCATTCCGACTTCGATGCCCCGGTTGCCGAAATTCAGTTGCCTTTGAATTTCGGGTGATCCCTCTTGAGCATGTATGCTTCTGCTACTTGTTCTACATCAGACTTTCTTCCGCAAACGGCGAAACGCTTTGACTCGGTGAGTTTCGCGGCATTCCGACTTCGATGCCCCGGTTGCCGAAATTCAGTTGCCTTTGAATTTCGGGTGATCCCTCTTGAGCATGTATGCTTCTGCTACTTGTTCTACATCAGACTTCTTCCGCAAACGGCGAAACGCTTTGACTCGGTGAGTTTCGCGGCATTCCGACTTCGATGCCCCGGTTGCCGAAATTCAGTTGCCTTTGAATTTCGGGTGATCCCTCTTGAGCATGTATGCTTCTGCTACTTGTTCTACATCAGACTTTCTTCCGCAAACGGCGAAACGCTTTGACTCGGTGAGTTTCGCGGCATTCCGACTTCGATGCCCCGGTTGCCGAAATTCAGTTGCCTTTGAATTTCGGGTGATCCCTCTTGAGCATGTATGCTTCTGCTACTTGTTCTACATCAGACTTCTTCCGCAAACGGCGAAACGCTTTGACTCGGTGAGTTTCGCGGCATTCCGACTTCGATGCCCCGGTTGCCGAAATTCAGTTGCCTTTGAATTTCGGGTGATCCCTCTTGAGCATGTATGCTTCTGCTACTTGTTCTACATCAGACTTCTTCCGCAAACGGCGAAACGCTTTGACTCGGTGAGTTTCGCGGCATTCCGACTTCGATGCCCCGGTTGCCGAAATTCAGTTGCCTTTGAATTTCGGGTGATCCCTCTTGAGCATGTATGCTTCTGCTACTTGTTCTACATCAGACTTCTTCCGCAAACGGCGAAACGCTTTGACTCGGTGAGTTTCGCGGCATTCCGACTTCGATGCCCCGGTTGCCGAAATTCAGTTGCCTTTGAATTTCGGGTGATCCCTCTTGAGCATGTATGCTTCTGCTACTTGTTCTACATCAGACTTTCTTCCGCAAACGGCGAAACGCTTTGACTCGGTGAGTTTCGCGGCATTCCGACTTCGATGCCCCGGTTGCCGAAATTCAGTTGCCTTTGAATTTCGGGTGATCCCTCTTGAGCATGTATGCTTCTGCTACTTGTTCTACATCAGACTTTCTTCCGCAAACGGCGAAACGCTTTGACTCGGTGAGTTTCGCGGCATTCCGACTTCGATGCCCCGGTTGCCGAAATTCAGTTGCCTTTGAATTTCGGGTGATCCCTCTTGAGCATGTATGCTTCTGCTACTTGTTCTACATCAGACTTCTTCCGCAAACGGCGAAACGCTTTGACTCGGTGAGTTTCGCGGCATTCCGACTTCGATGCCCCGGTTGCCGAAATTCAGTTGCCTTTGAATTTCGGGTGATCCCTCTTGAGCATGTATGCTTCTGCTACTTGTTCTACATCAGACTTTCTTCCGCAAACGGCGAAACGCTTTGACTCGGTGAGTTTCGCGGCATTCCGACTTCGATGCCCCGGTTGCCGAAATTCAGTTGCCTTTGAATTTCGGGTGATCCCTCTTGAGCATGTATGCTTCTGCTACTTGTTCTACATCAGACTTTCTTCCGCAAACGGCGAAACGCTTTGACTCGGTGAGTTTCGCGGCATTCCGACTTCGATGCCCCGGTTGCCGAAATTCAGTTGCCTTTGAATTTCGGGTGATCCCTCTTGAGCATGTATGCTTCTGCTACTTGTTCTACATCAGACTTTCTTCCGCAAACGGCGAAACGCTTTGACTCGGTGAGTTTCGCGGCATTCCGACTTCGATGCCCCGGTTGCCGAAATTCAGTTGCCTTTGAATTTCGGGTGATCCCTCTTGAGCATGTATGCTTCTGCTACTTGTTCTACATCAGACTTTCTTCCGCAAACGGCGAAACGCTTTGACTCGGTGAGTTTCGCGGCATTCCGACTTCGATGCCCCGGTTGCCGAAATTCAGTTGCCTTTGAATTTCGGGTGATCCCTCTTGAGCATGTATGCTTCTGCTACTTGTTCTACATCAGACTTTCTTCCGCAAACGGCGAAACGCTTTGACTCGGTGAGTTTCGCGGCATTCCGACTTCGATGCCCCGGTTGCCGAAATTCAGTTGCCTTTGAATTTCGGGTGATCCCTCTTGAGCATGTATGCTTCTGCTACTTGTTCTACATCAGACTTCTTCCGCAAACGGCGAAACGCTTTGACTCGGTGAGTTTCGCGGCATTCCGACTTCGATGCCCCGGTTGCCGAAATTCAGTTGCCTTTGAATTTCGGGTGATCCCTCTTGAGCATGTATGCTTCTGCTACTTGTTCTACATCAGACTTTCTTCCGCAAACGGCGAAACGCTTTGACTCGGTGAGTTTCGCGGCATTCCGACTTCGATGCCCCGGTTGCCGAAATTCAGTTGCCTTTGAATTTCGGGTGATCCCTCTTGAGCATGTATGCTTCTGCTACTTGTTCTACATCAGACTTTCTTCCGCAAACGGCGAAACGCTTTGACTCGGTGAGTTTCGCGGCATTCCGACTTCGATGCCCCGGTTGCCGAAATTCAGTTGCCTTTGAATTTCGGGTGATCCCTCTTGAGCATGTATGCTTCTGCTACTTGTTCTACATCAGACTTTCTTCCGCAAACGGCGAAACGCTTTGACTCGGTGAGTTTCGCGGCATTCCGACTTCGATGCCCCGGTTGCCGAAATTCAGTTGCCTTTGAATTTCGGGTGATCCCTCTTGAGCATGTATGCTTCTGCTACTTGTTCTACATCAGACTTTCTTCCGCAAACGGCGAAACGCTTTGACTCGGTGAGTTTCGCGGCATTCCGACTTCGATGCCCCGGTTGCCGAAATTCAGTTGCCTTTGAATTTCGGGTGATCCCTCTTGAGCATGTATGCTTCTGCTACTTGTTCTACATCAGACTTTCTTCCGCAAACGGCGAAACGCTTTGACTCGGTGAGTTTCGCGGCATTCCGACTTCGATGCCCCGGTTGCCGAAATTCAGTTGCCTTTGAATTTCGGGTGATCCCTCTTGAGCATGTATGCTTCTGCTACTTGTTCTACATCAGACTTCTTCCGCAAACGGCGAAACGCTTTGACTCGGTGAGTTTCGCGGCATTCCGACTTCGATGCCCCGGTTGCCGAAATTCAGTTGCCTTTGAATTTCGGGTGATCCCTCTTGAGCATGTATGCTTCTGCTACTTGTTCTACATCAGACTTTCTTCCGCAAACGGCGAAACGCTTTGACTCGGTGAGTTTCGCGGCATTCCGACTTCGATGCCCCGGTTGCCGAAATTCAGTTGCCTTTGAATTTCGGGTGATCCCTCTTGAGCATGTATGCTTCTGCTACTTGTTCTACATCAGACTTTCTTCCGCAAACGGCGAAACGCTTTGACTCGGTGAGTTTCGCGGCATTCCGACTTCGATGCCCCGGTTGCCGAAATTCAGTTGCCTTTGAATTTCGGGTGATCCCTCTTGAGCATGTATGCTTCTGCTACTTGTTCTACATCAGACTTTCTTCCGCAAACGGCGAAACGCTTTGACTCGGTGAGTTTCGCGGCATTCCGACTTCGATGCCCCGGTTGCCGAAATTCAGTTGCCTTTGAATTTCGGGTGATCCCTCTTGAGCATGTATGCTTCTGCTACTTGTTCTACATCAGACTTTCTTCCGCAAACGGCGAAACGCTTTGACTCGGTGAGTTTCGCGGCATTCCGACTTCGATGCCCCGGTTGCCGAAATTCAGTTGCCTTTGAATTTCGGGTGATCCCTCTTGAGCATGTATGCTTCTGCTACTTGTTCTACATCAGACTTTCTTCCGCAAACGGCGAAACGCTTTGACTCGGTGAGTTTCGCGGCATTCCGACTTCGATGCCCCGGTTGCCGAAATTCAGTTGCCTTTGAATTTCGGGTGATCCCTCTTGAGCATGTATGCTTCTGCTACTTGTTCTACATCAGACTTCTTCCGCAAACGGCGAAACGCTTTGACTCGGTGAGTTTCGCGGCATTCCGACTTCGATGCCCCGGTTGCCGAAATTCAGTTGCCTTTGAATTTCGGGTGATCCCTCTTGAGCATGTATGCTTCTGCTACTTGTTCTACATCAGACTTCTTCCGCAAACGGCGAAACGCTTTGACTCGGTGAGTTTCGCGGCATTCCGACTTCGATGCCCCGGTTGCCGAAATTCAGTTGCCTTTGAATTTCGGGTGATCCCTCTTGAGCATGTATGCTTCTGCTACTTGTTCTACATCAGACTTTCTTCCGCAAACGGCGAAACGCTTTGACTCGGTGAGTTTCGCGGCATTCCGACTTCGATGCCCCGGTTGCCGAAATTCAGTTGCCTTTGAATTTCGGGTGATCCCTCTTGAGCATGTATGCTTCTGCTACTTGTTCTACATCAGACTTCTTCCGCAAACGGCGAAACGCTTTGACTCGGTGAGTTTCGCGGCATTCCGACTTCGATGCCCCGGTTGCCGAAATTCAGTTGCCTTTGAATTTCGGGTGATCCCTCTTGAGCATGTATGCTTCTGCTACTTGTTCTACATCAGACTTTTCCGCAAACGGCGAAACGCTTTGACTCGGTGAGTTTCGCGGCATTCCGACTTCGATGCCCCGGTTGCCGAAATTCAGTTGCCTTTGAATTTCGGGTGATCCCTCTTGAGCATGTATGCTTCTGCTACTTGTTCTACATCAGACTTTCTTCCGCAAACGGCGAAACGCTTTGACTCGGTGAGTTTCGCGGCATTCCGACTTCGATGCCCCGGTTGCCGAAATTCAGTTGCCTTTGAATTTCGGGTGATCCCTCTTGAGCATGTATGCTTCTGCTACTTGTTCTACATCAGACTTTCTTCCGCAAACGGCGAAACGCTTTGACTCGGTGAGTTTCGCGGCATTCCGACTTCGATGCCCCGGTTGCCGAAATTCAGTTGCCTTTGAATTTCGGGTGATCCCTCTTGAGCATGTATGCTTCTGCTACTTGTTCTACATCAGACTTTCTTCCGCAAACGGCGAAACGCTTTGACTCGGTGAGTTTCGCGGCATTCCGACTTCGATGCCCCGGTTGCCGAAATTCAGTTGCCTTTGAATTTCGGGTGATCCCTCTTGAGCATGTATGCTTCTGCTACTTGTTCTACATCAGACTTTCTTCCGCAAACGGCGAAACGCTTTGACTCGGTGAGTTTCGCGGCATTCCGACTTCGATGCCCCGGTTGCCGAAATTCAGTTGCCTTTGAATTTCGGGTGATCCCTCTTGAGCATGTATGCTTCTGCTACTTGTTCTACATCAGACTTCTTCCGCAAACGGCGAAACGCTTTGACTCGGTGAGTTTCGCGGCATTCCGACTTCGATGCCCCGGTTGCCGAAATTCAGTTGCCTTTGAATTTCGGGTGATCCCTCTTGAGCATGTATGCTTCTGCTACTTGTTCTACATCAGACTTTCTTCCGCAAACGGCGAAACGCTTTGACTCGGTGAGTTTCGCGGCATTCCGACTTCGATGCCCCGGTTGCCGAAATTCAGTTGCCTTTGAATTTCGGGTGATCCCTCTTGAGCATGTATGCTTCTGCTACTTGTTCTACATCAGACTTTCTTCCGCAAACGGCGAAACGCTTTGACTCGGTGAGTTTCGCGGCATTCCGACTTCGATGCCCCGGTTGCCGAAATTCAGTTGCCTTTGAATTTCGGGTGATCCCTCTTGAGCATGTATGCTTCTGCTACTTGTTCTACATCAGACTTTCTTCCGCAAACGGCGAAACGCTTTGACTCGGTGAGTTTCGCGGCATTCCGACTTCGATGCCCCGGTTGCCGAAATTCAGTTGCCTTTGAATTTCGGGTGATCCCTCTTGAGCATGTATGCTTCTGCTACTTGTTCTACATCAGACTTTCTTCCGCAAACGGCGAAACGCTTTGACTCGGTGAGTTTCGCGGCATTCCGACTTCGATGCCCCGGTTGCCGAAATTCAGTTGCCTTTGAATTTCGGGTGATCCCTCTTGAGCATGTATGCTTCTGCTACTTGTTCTACATCAGACTTCTTCCGCAAACGGCGAAACGCTTTGACTCGGTGAGTTTCGCGGCATTCCGACTTCGATGCCCCGGTTGCCGAAATTCAGTTGCCTTTGAATTTCGGGTGATCCCTCTTGAGCATGTATGCTTCTGCTACTTGTTCTACATCAGACTTTCTTCCGCAAACGGCGAAACGCTTTGACTCGGTGAGTTTCGCGGCATTCCGACTTCGATGCCCCGGTTGCCGAAATTCAGTTGCCTTTGAATTTCGGGTGATCCCTCTTGAGCATGTATGCTTCTGCTACTTGTTCTACATCAGACTTCTTCCGCAAACGGCGAAACGCTTTGACTCGGTGAGTTTCGCGGCATTCCGACTTCGATGCCCCGGTTGCCGAAATTCAGTTGCCTTTGAATTTCGGGTGATCCCTCTTGAGCATGTATGCTTCTGCTACTTGTTCTACATCAGACTTTCTTCCGCAAACGGCGAAACGCTTTGACTCGGTGAGTTTCGCGGCATTCCGACTTCGATGCCCCGGTTGCCGAAATTCAGTTGCCTTTGAATTTCGGGTGATCCCTCTTGAGCATGTATGCTTCTGCTACTTGTTCTACATCAGACTTCTTCCGCAAACGGCGAAACGCTTTGACTCGGTGAGTTTCGCGGCATTCCGACTTCGATGCCCCGGTTGCCGAAATTCAGTTGCCTTTGAATTTCGGGTGATCCCTCTTGAGCATGTATGCTTCTGCTACTTGTTCTACATCAGACTTTCTTCCGCAAACGGCGAAACGCTTTGACTCGGTGAGTTTCGCGGCATTCCGACTTCGATGCCCCGGTTGCCGAAATTCAGTTGCCTTTGAATTTCGGGTGATCCCTCTTGAGCATGTATGCTTCTGCTACTTGTTCTACATCAGACTTCTTCCGCAAACGGCGAAACGCTTTGACTCGGTGAGTTTCGCGGCATTCCGACTTCGATGCCCCGGTTGCCGAAATTCAGTTGCCTTTGAATTTCGGGTGATCCCTCTTGAGCATGTATGCTTCTGCTACTTGTTCTACATCAGACTTCTTCCGCAAACGGCGAAACGCTTTGACTCGGTGAGTTTCGCGGCATTCCGACTTCGATGCCCCGGTTGCCGAAATTCAGTTGCCTTTGAATTTCGGGTGATCCCTCTTGAGCATGTATGCTTCTGCTACTTGTTCTACATCAGACTTCTTCCGCAAACGGCGAAACGCTTTGACTCGGTGAGTTTCGCGGCATTCCGACTTCGATGCCCCGGTTGCCGAAATTCAGTTGCCTTTGAATTTCGGGTGATCCCTCTTGAGCATGTATGCTTCTGCTACTTGTTCTACATCAGACTTCTTCCGCAAACGGCGAAACGCTTTGACTCGGTGAGTTTCGCGGCATTCCGACTTCGATGCCCCGGTTGCCGAAATTCAGTTGCCTTTGAATTTCGGGTGATCCCTCTTGAGCATGTATGCTTCTGCTACTTGTTCTACATCAGACTTTCTTCCGCAAACGGCGAAACGCTTTGACTCGGTGAGTTTCGCGGCATTCCGACTTCGATGCCCCGGTTGCCGAAATTCAGTTGCCTTTGAATTTCGGGTGATCCCTCTTGAGCATGTATGCTTCTGCTACTTGTTCTACATCAGACTTCTTCCGCAAACGGCGAAACGCTTTGACTCGGTGAGTTTCGCGGCATTCCGACTTCGATGCCCCGGTTGCCGAAATTCAGTTGCCTTTGAATTTCGGGTGATCCCTCTTGAGCATGTATGCTTCTGCTACTTGTTCTACATCAGACTTTCTTCCGCAAACGGCGAAACGCTTTGACTCGGTGAGTTTCGCGGCATTCCGACTTCGATGCCCCGGTTGCCGAAATTCAGTTGCCTTTGAATTTCGGGTGATCCCTCTTGAGCATGTATGCTTCTGCTACTTGTTCTACATCAGACTTCTTCCGCAAACGGCGAAACGCTTTGACTCGGTGAGTTTCGCGGCATTCCGACTTCGATGCCCCGGTTGCCGAAATTCAGTTGCCTTTGAATTTCGGGTGATCCCTCTTGAGCATGTATGCTTCTGCTACTTGTTCTACATCAGACTTCTTCCGCAAACGGCGAAACGCTTTGACTCGGTGAGTTTCGCGGCATTCCGACTTCGATGCCCCGGTTGCCGAAATTCAGTTGCCTTTGAATTTCGGGTGATCCCTCTTGAGCATGTATGCTTCTGCTACTTGTTCTACATCAGACTTCTTCCGCAAACGGCGAAACGCTTTGACTCGGTGAGTTTCGCGGCATTCCGACTTCGATGCCCCGGTTGCCGAAATTCAGTTGCCTTTGAATTTCGGGTGATCCCTCTTGAGCATGTATGCTTCTGCTACTTGTTCTACATCAGACTTCTTCCGCAAACGGCGAAACGCTTTGACTCGGTGAGTTTCGCGGCATTCCGACTTCGATGCCCCGGTTGCCGAAATTCAGTTGCCTTTGAATTTCGGGTGATCCCTCTTGAGCATGTATGCTTCTGCTACTTGTTCTACATCAGACTTCTTCCGCAAACGGCGAAACGCTTTGACTCGGTGAGTTTCGCGGCATTCCGACTTCGATGCCCCGGTTGCCGAAATTCAGTTGCCTTTGAATTTCGGGTGATCCCTCTTGAGCATGTATGCTTCTGCTACTTGTTCTACATCAGACTTCTTCCGCAAACGGCGAAACGCTTTGACTCGGTGAGTTTCGCGGCATTCCGACTTCGATGCCCCGTTGCCGAAATTCAGTTGCCTTTGAATTTCGGGTGATCCCTCTTGAGCATGTATGCTTCTGCTACTTGTTCTACATCAGACTTCTTCCGCAAACGGCGAAACGCTTTGACTCGGTGAGTTTCGCGGCATTCCGACTTCGATGCCCCGGTTGCCGAAATTCAGTTGCCTTTGAATTTCGGGTGATCCCTCTTGAGCATGTATGCTTCTGCTACTTGTTCTACATCAGACTTCTTCCGCAAACGGCGAAACGCTTTGACTCGGTGAGTTTCGCGGCATTCCGACTTCGATGCCCCGGTTGCCGAAATTCAGTTGCCTTTGAATTTCGGGTGATCCCTCTTGAGCATGTATGCTTCTGCTACTTGTTCTACATCAGACTTCTTCCGCAAACGGCGAAACGCTTTGACTCGGTGAGTTTCGCGGCATTCCGACTTCGATGCCCCGGTTGCCGAAATTCAGTTGCCTTTGAATTTCGGGTGATCCCTCTTGAGCATGTATGCTTCTGCTACTTGTTCTACATCAGACTTCTTCCGCAAACGGCGAAACGCTTTGACTCGGTGAGTTTCGCGGCATTCCGACTTCGATGCCCCGGTTGCCGAAATTCAGTTGCCTTTGAATTTCGGGTGATCCCTCTTGAGCATGTATGCTTCTGCTACTTGTTCTACATCAGACTTCTTCCGCAAACGGCGAAACGCTTTGACTCGGTGAGTTTCGCGGCATTCCGACTTCGATGCCCCGGTTGCCGAAATTCAGTTGCCTTTGAATTTCGGGTGATCCCTCTTGAGCATGTATGCTTCTGCTACTTGTTCTACATCAGACTTTCTTCCGCAAACGGCGAAACGCTTTGACTCGGTGAGTTTCGCGGCATTCCGACTTCGATGCCCCGGTTGCCGAAATTCAGTTGCCTTTGAATTTCGGGTGATCCCTCTTGAGCATGTATGCTTCTGCTACTTGTTCTACATCAGACTTCTTCCGCAAACGGCGAAACGCTTTGACTCGGTGAGTTTCGCGGCATTCCGACTTCGATGCCCCGGTTGCCGAAATTCAGTTGCCTTTGAATTTCGGGTGATCCCTCTTGAGCATGTATGCTTCTGCTACTTGTTCTACATCAGACTTCTTCCGCAAACGGCGAAACGCTTTGACTCGGTGAGTTTCGCGGCATTCCGACTTCGATGCCCCGGTTGCCGAAATTCAGTTGCCTTTGAATTTCGGGTGATCCCTCTTGAGCATGTATGCTTCTGCTACTTGTTCTACATCAGACTTCTTCCGCAAACGGCGAAACGCTTTGACTCGGTGAGTTTCGCGGCATTCCGACTTCGATGCCCCGGTTGCCGAAATTCAGTTGCCTTTGAATTTCGGGTGATCCCTCTTGAGCATGTATGCTTCTGCTACTTGTTCTACATCAGACTTCTTCCGCAAACGGCGAAACGCTTTGACTCGGTGAGTTTCGCGGCATTCCGACTTCGATGCCCCGGTTGCCGAAATTCAGTTGCCTTTGAATTTCGGGTGATCCCTCTTGAGCATGTATGCTTCTGCTACTTGTTCTACATCAGACTTCTTCCGCAAACGGCGAAACGCTTTGACTCGGTGAGTTTCGCGGCATTCCGACTTCGATGCCCCGTTGCCGAAATTCAGTTGCCTTTGAATTTCGGGTGATCCCTCTTGAGCATGTATGCTTCTGCTACTTGTTCTACATCAGACTTCTTCCGCAAACGGCGAAACGCTTTGACTCGGTGAGTTTCGCGGCATTCCGACTTCGATGCCCCGGTTGCCGAAATTCAGTTGCCTTTGAATTTCGGGTGATCCCTCTTGAGCATGTATGCTTCTGCTACTTGTTCTACATCAGACTTTCTTCCGCAAACGGCGAAACGCTTTGACTCGGTGAGTTTCGCGGCATTCCGACTTCGATGCCCCGGTTGCCGAAATTCAGTTGCCTTTGAATTTCGGGTGATCCCTCTTGAGCATGTATGCTTCTGCTACTTGTTCTACATCAGACTTCTTCCGCAAACGGCGAAACGCTTTGACTCGGTGAGTTTCGCGGCATTCCGACTTCGATGCCCCGGTTGCCGAAATTCAGTTGCCTTTGAATTTCGGGTGATCCCTCTTGAGCATGTATGCTTCTGCTACTTGTTCTACATCAGACTTCTTCCGCAAACGGCGAAACGCTTTGACTCGGTGAGTTTCGCGGCATTCCGACTTCGATGCCCCGGTTGCCGAAATTCAGTTGCCTTTGAATTTCGGGTGATCCCTCTTGAGCATGTATGCTTCTGCTACTTGTTCTACATCAGACTTCTTCCGCAAACGGCGAAACGCTTTGACTCGGTGAGTTTCGCGGCATTCCGACTTCGATGCCCCGGTTGCCGAAATTCAGTTGCCTTTGAATTTCGGGTGATCCCTCTTGAGCATGTATGCTTCTGCTACTTGTTCTACATCAGACTTCTTCCGCAAACGGCGAAACGCTTTGACTCGGTGAGTTTCGCGGCATTCCGACTTCGATGCCCCGGTTGCCGAAATTCAGTTGCCTTTGAATTTCGGGTGATCCCTCTTGAGCATGTATGCTTCTGCTACTTGTTCTACATCAGACTTTCTTCCGCAAACGGCGAAACGCTTTGACTCGGTGAGTTTCGCGGCATTCCGACTTCGATGCCCCGGTTGCCGAAATTCAGTTGCCTTTGAATTTCGGGTGATCCCTCTTGAGCATGTATGCTTCTGCTACTTGTTCTACATCAGACTTCTTCCGCAAACGGCGAAACGCTTTGACTCGGTGAGTTTCGCGGCATTCCGACTTCGATGCCCCGGTTGCCGAAATTCAGTTGCCTTTGAATTTCGGGTGATCCCTCTTGAGCATGTATGCTTCTGCTACTTGTTCTACATCAGACTTCTTCCGCAAACGGCGAAACGCTTTGACTCGGTGAGTTTCGCGGCATTCCGACTTCGATGCCCCGGTTGCCGAAATTCAGTTGCCTTTGAATTTCGGGTGATCCCTCTTGAGCATGTATGCTTCTGCTACTTGTTCTACATCAGACTTCTTCCGCAAACGGCGAAACGCTTTGACTCGGTGAGTTTCGCGGCATTCCGACTTCGATGCCCCGGTTGCCGAAATTCAGTTGCCTTTGAATTTCGGGTGATCCCTCTTGAGCATGTATGCTTCTGCTACTTGTTCTACATCAGACTTTCTTCCGCAAACGGCGAAACGCTTTGACTCGGTGAGTTTCGCGGCATTCCGACTTCGATGCCCCGGTTGCCGAAATTCAGTTGCCTTTGAATTTCGGGTGATCCCTCTTGAGCATGTATGCTTCTGCTACTTGTTCTACATCAACTTTCTTCCGCAAACGGCGAAACGCTTTGACTCGGTGAGTTTCGCGGCATTCCGACTTCGATGCCCCGGTTGCCGAAATTCAGTTGCCTTTGAATTTCGGGTGATCCCTCTTGAGCATGTATGCTTCTGCTACTTGTTCTACATCAGACTTCTTCCGCAAACGGCGAAACGCTTTGACTCGGTGAGTTTCGCGGCATTCCGACTTCGATGCCCCGGTTGCCGAAATTCAGTTGCCTTTGAATTTCGGGTGATCCCTCTTGAGCATGTATGCTTCTGCTACTTGTTCTACATCAGACTTTCTTCCGCAAACGGCGAAACGCTTTGACTCGGTGAGTTTCGCGGCATTCCGACTTCGATGCCCCGGTTGCCGAAATTCAGTTGCCTTTGAATTTCGGGTGATCCCTCTTGAGCATGTATGCTTCTGCTACTTGTTCTACATCAGACTTCTTCCGCAAACGGCGAAACGCTTTGACTCGGTGAGTTTCGCGGCATTCCGACTTCGATGCCCCGGTTGCCGAAATTCAGTTGCCTTTGAATTTCGGGTGATCCCTCTTGAGCATGTATGCTTCTGCTACTTGTTCTACATCAGACTTTCTTCCGCAAACGGCGAAACGCTTTGACTCGGTGAGTTTCGCGGCATTCCGACTTCGATGCCCCGGTTGCCGAAATTCAGTTGCCTTTGAATTTCGGGTGATCCCTCTTGAGCATGTATGCTTCTGCTACTTGTTCTACATCAGACTTTCTTCCGCAAACGGCGAAACGCTTTGACTCGGTGAGTTTCGCGGCATTCCGACTTCGATGCCCGGTTGCCGAAATTCAGTTGCCTTTGAATTTCGGGTGATCCCTCTTGAGCATGTATGCTTCTGCTACTTGTTCTACATCAGACTTTCTTCCGCAAACGGCGAAACGCTTTGACTCGTGAGTTTCGCGGCATTCCGACTTCGATGCCCCGGTTGCCGAAATTCAGTTGCCTTTGAATTTCGGGTGATCCCTCTTGAGCATGTATGCTTCTGCTACTTGTTCTACATCAGACTTCTTCCGCAAACGGCGAAACGCTTTGACTCGGTGAGTTTCGCGGCATTCCGACTTCGATGCCCGGTTGCCGAAATTCAGTTGCCTTTGAATTTCGGGTGATCCCTCTTGAGCATGTATGCTTCTGCTACTTGTTCTACATCAACTTCTTCCGCAAACGGCGAAACGCTTTGACTCGGTGAGTTTCGCGGCATTCCGACTTCGATGCCCCGGTTGCCGAAATTCAGTTGCCTTTGAATTTCGGGTGATCCCTCTTGAGCATGTATGCTTCTGCTACTTGTTCTACATCACACTTCTTCCGCAAACGGCGAAACGCTTTGACTCGGTGAGTTTCGCGGCATTCCGACTTCGATGCCCCGTTGCCGAAATTCAGTTGCCTTTGAATTTCGGGTGATCCCTCTTGAGCATGTATGCTTCTGCTACTTGTTCTACATCAGACTTCTTCCGCAAACGGCGAAACGCTTTGACTCGGTGAGTTTCGCGGCATTCCGACTTCGATGCCCCGTTGCCGAAATTCAGTTGCCTTTGAATTTCGGGTGATCCCTCTTGAGCATGTATGCTTCTGCTACTTGTTCTACATCAGACTTCTTCTTCCGCAAACGCGAAACGCTTTGACTCGGTGAGTTTCGCGGCATTCCGACTTCGATGCCCCGGTTGCCGAAATTCAGTTGCCTTTGAATTTCGGGTGATCCCTCTTGAGCATGTATGCTTCTGCTACTTGTTCTACATCAGACTTCCTTCCGCAAACGGCGAAACGCTTTGACTCGGTGAGTTTCGCGGCATTCCGACTTCGATGCCCCGGTTGCCGAAATTCAGTTGCCTTTGAATTTCGGGTGATCCCTCTTGAGCATGTATGCTTCTGCTACTTGTTCTACATCAGACTTCTTCCGCAAACGCGAAACGCTTTGACTCGGTGAGTTTCGCGGCATTCCGACTTCGATGCCCCGGTTGCCGAAATTCAGTTGCCTTTGAATTTCGGGTGATCCCTCTTGAGCATGTATGCTTCTGCTACTTGTTCTACATCAACTTCCTTCCGCAAACGGCGAAACGCTTTGACTCGGTGAGTTTCGCGGCATTCCGACTTCGATGCCCCGGTTGCCGAAATTCAGTTGCCTTTGAATTTCGGGTGATCCCTCTTGAGCATGTATGCTTCTGCTACTTGTTCTACATCAGACTTCTTCCGCAAACGGCGAAACGCTTTGACTCGGTGAGTTTCGCGGCATTCCGACTTCGATGCCCCGGTTGCCGAAATTCAGTTGCCTTTGAATTTCGGGTGATCCCTCTTGAGCATGTATGCTTCTGCTACTTGTTCTACATCAGACTTCTTCCGCAAACGGCGAAACGCTTTGACTCGGTGAGTTTCGCGGCATTCCGACTTCGATGCCCCGGTTGCCGAAATTCAGTTGCCTTTGAATTTCGGGTGATCCCTCTTGAGCATGTATGCTTCTGCTACTTGTTCTACATCAGACTTTCTTCCGCAAACGGCGAAACGCTTTGACTCGGTGAGTTTCGCGGCATTCCGACTTCGATGCCCCGGTTGCCGAAATTCAGTTGCCTTTGAATTTCGGGTGATCCCTCTTGAGCATGTATGCTTCTGCTACTTGTTCTACATCACACTTCTTCCGCAAACGCGAAACGCTTTGACTCGGTGAGTTTCGCGGCATTCCGACTTCGATGCCCCGGTTGCCGAAATTCAGTTGCCTTTGAATTTCGGGTGATCCCTCTTGAGCATGTATGCTTCTGCTACTTGTTCTACATCAGACTTCTTCCGCAAACGGCGAAACGCTTTGACTCGGTGAGTTTCGCGGCATTCCGACTTCGATGCCCCGGTTGCCGAAATTCAGTTGCCTTTGAATTTCGGGTGATCCCTCTTGAGCATGTATGCTTCTGCTACTTGTTCTACATCAGACTTCTTCCGCAAACGGCGAAACGCTTTGACTCGGTGAGTTTCGCGGCATTCCGACTTCGATGCCCCGTTGCCGAAATTCAGTTGCCTTTGAATTTCGGGTGATCCCTCTTGAGCATGTATGCTTCTGCTACTTGTTCTACATCAGACTTCTTCCGCAAACGGCGAAACGCTTTGACTCGGTGAGTTTCGCGGCATTCCGACTTCGATGCCCCGGTTGCCGAAATTCAGTTGCCTTTGAATTTCGGGTGATCCCTCTTGAGCATGTATGCTTCTGCTACTTGTTCTACATCAGACTTCCTTCCGCAAACGGCGAAACGCTTTGACTCGGTGAGTTTCGCGGCATTCCGACTTCGATGCCCCGGTTGCCGAAATTCAGTTGCCTTTGAATTTCGGGTGATCCCTCTTGAGCATGTATGCTTCTGCTACTTGTTCTACATCAGACTTTCTTCCGCAAACGGCGAAACGCTTTGACTCGGTGAGTTTCGCGGCATTCCGACTTCGATGCCCCGGTTGCCGAAATTCAGTTGCCTTTGAATTTCGGGTGATCCCTCTTGAGCATGTATGCTTCTGCTACTTGTTCTACATCAGACTTCCTTCCGCAAACGGCGAAACGCTTTGACTCGGTGAGTTTCGCGGCATTCCGACTTCGATGCCCCGGTTGCCGAAATTCAGTTGCCTTTGAATTTCGGGTGATCCCTCTTGAGCATGTATGCTTCTGCTACTTGTTCTACATCAGACTTCTTCCGCAAACGGCGAAACGCTTTGACTCGGTGAGTTTCGCGGCATTCCGACTTCGATGCCCCGGTTGCCGAAATTCAGTTGCCTTTGAATTTCGGGTGATCCCTCTTGAGCATGTATGCTTCTGCTACTTGTTCTACATCAGACTTCTTCCGCAAACGGCGAAACGCTTTGACTCGGTGAGTTTCGCGGCATTCCGACTTCGATGCCCCGGTTGCCGAAATTCAGTTGCCTTTGAATTTCGGGTGATCCCTCTTGAGCATGTATGCTTCTGCTACTTGTTCTACATCAGACTTCTTCCGCAAACGGCGAAACGCTTTGACTCGGTGAGTTTCGCGGCATTCCGACTTCGATGCCCCGGTTGCCGAAATTCAGTTGCCTTTGAATTTCGGGTGATCCCTCTTGAGCATGTATGCTTCTGCTACTTGTTCTACATCACACTTCCTTCCGCAAACGGCGAAACGCTTTGACTCGGTGAGTTTCGCGGCATTCCGACTTCGATGCCCCGGTTGCCGAAATTCAGTTGCCTTTGAATTTCGGGTGATCCCTCTTGAGCATGTATGCTTCTGCTACTTGTTCTACATCAGACTTCTTCCGCAAACGGCGAAACGCTTTGACTCGGTGAGTTTCGCGGCATTCCGACTTCGATGCCCCGGTTGCCGAAATTCAGTTGCCTTTGAATTTCGGGTGATCCCTCTTGAGCATGTATGCTTCTGCTACTTGTTCTACATCACATCACTTCTCCGCAAACAGCGAAACGCTTTGACTCGGTGAGTTTCGCGGCATTCCGACTTCGATGCCCCGGTTGCCGAAATTCAGTTGCCTTTGAATTTCGGGTGATCCCTCTTGAGCATGTATGCTTCTGCTACTTGTTCTACATCAGACTTTCTTCCGCAAACGGCGAAACGCTTTGACTCGGTGAGTTTCGCGGCATTCCGACTTCGATGCCCCGGTTGCCGAAATTCAGTTGCCTTTGAATTTCGGGTGATCCCTCTTGAGCATGTATGCTTCTGCTACTTGTTCTACATCAGACTTCTTCCGCAAAGGCGAAACGCTTTGACTCGGTGAGTTTCGCGGCATTCCGACTTCGATGCCCCGGTTGCCGAAATTCAGTTGCCTTTGAATTTCGGTGATCCCTCTTGAGCATGTATGCTTCTGCTACTTGTTCTACATCACACTTCTTCCGCAAACGCGAAACGCTTTGACTCAGTGAGTTTCGTGGCATTCCGCCTTCGATGCCCCGGTTGCCGAAATTCAGTGGCCTTTGAATTTCGGGTGATCCCTCTTGAGCACGTATGCTTCTGCTACTTGTTCTACATCATACTTTCCTCCGCAAACGGCGAAACGCTTTGACTCGGTGAGTTTCGAGGCATTCCGACTTCGATGCCCCGGTGGCCGAAATTCAGTTGCCTTTGAATTTCGGTGATCCCTCTTGAGCATGTATGCTTCTGCTACTTGTTCTACATCATACTTTCATCCGCAAACGGCGAAACGCTTTGACTCGGTGAGTTTCGAGGCATTCCGACTTCGATGCCCCGGTGGCCGAAATTGAGTTGCCTTTGAATTTCGGGTGATCCCTCTTGAGAATGTATGGTTCTGCTACTTATTCTACATCAGACTTTCTTCCGCAAACGGCGAAAAGCTTTGACTCGGTGAGTTTCGCGACATTTCGACTTCGATGCTCCGGTTACCGAAATTCAGTTGCCTTTGAATTTCGGGATCCCTCTTGAGCATGTATGCTTCTGCTACTTGTTCTACATCAGACTTCTTCCGCAAACGGCGAAACGCTTTGACTCGGTGAGTTTCGCGGCATTCCGACTTCGATGCCCCGGTTGCCGAAATTCAGTTGCCTTTGAATTTCGGGTGATCCCTCTTGAGCATGTATGCTTCTGCTACTTGTTCTACATCACACTTCTTTCGCAAAACGGCGAAACGCTTTGACTCGGTGAGTTTCGCGGCATTCCGACTTCGATGCCCCGTTGCCGAAATTCAGTTGCCTTTGAATTTCGGGTGATCCCTCTTGAGCATGTATGCTTCTGCTACTTGTTCTACATCAACTTTCTTCCGCAAACGGCGAAACGCTTTGACTCGGTGAGTTTCGCGGCATTCCGACTTCGATGCCCCGGTTGCCGAAATTCAGTTGCCTTTGAATTTCGGGTGATCCCTCTTGAGCATGTATGCTTCTGCTACTTGTTCTACATCAGACTTTCTTCCGCAAACGCGAAACGCTTTGACTCGGTGAGTTTCGCGGCATTCCGACTTCGATGCCCCGGTTGCCGAAATTCAGTTGCCTTTGAATTTCGGGTGATCCTCTTGAGCATGTATGCTTCTGCTACTTGTTCTACATCAACTACTTCTTCCGCAAACGCGAAACGCTTTGACTCGGTGAGTTTCGCGGCATTCCGACTTCGATGCCCCGGTTGCCGAAATTCAGTTGCCTTTGAATTTCGGGTGATCCCTCTTGAGCATGTATGCTTCTGCTACTTGTTCTACATCACACTTCTTCCGCAAACGGCGAAACGCTTTGACTCGGTGAGTTTCGCGGCATTCCGACTTCGATGCCCCGTTGCCGAAATTCAGTTGCCTTTGAATTTCGGGTGATCCCTCTTGAGCATGTATGCTTCTGCTACTTGTTCTACATCAGACTTCTTCCGCAAACGGCGAAACGCTTTGACTCGGTGAGTTTCGCGGCATTCCGACTTCGATGCCCCGGTTGCCGAAATTCAGTTGCCTTTGAATTTCGGGTGATCCCTCTTGAGCATGTATGCTTCTGCTACTTGTTCTACATCAGACTTCTTCCGCAAACGGCGAAACGCTTTGACTCGGTGAGTTTCGCGGCATTCCCTTTCGATGCCCTTTGCCGAAAATTC